>JASANU010000852.1:0-89518 GCA_030849675.1 Trypanosoma platydactyli | reverse complement strand
GAGTTCTTTAAAAAAGCATCTTTTCTTTTTTATGGAGGCTTTGAGGTCGTTGGTTTTTCGTCCTCAAAAAGAGGAAACAAAAAGGCGTCCATCGTGACGTTTAACGTGCGGCCCGTCGTGAGAAACATCTTGAAAATGGTTATCCACACACAGTGTGTGCCGACTGACTACAGATGAACTAATGTAAGACTTGGAGATACCAAAGTATGTATCCTTCAAAAGCTCTCGTGCACTTGGTCTTTCCGATGGATTCCGTCTGCAGCATCGCATTATTATTATTTTTGCATCATTAGGCACCCTGTCGTCCACCCAAGGAACAAAAGTCTCAATATGTCCCACATTGTAGAGAAATGCATGAGGTGTTAATTTACCCGCATCCGGCCAGGGTAAACTTCCACTTAAGACCTGCGCCATCATGATACCAAAGCTCCATATATCGGATGCCATTTCAGCCACACCCCTTGCGGCTTCAGGGGCTATGTAGGGTGGAGTTCCTTCTGGTCGACTGGCGTTCGAGATCTTTTGAAGGCTCTGTGATGTGCCAAAATCACTTAGCTTGCACAAACCGTTTTCGAGCAACAGAACATTTTGAGGTTTTATATCTCGATGAACAATCTTCTGGCGATGCAAATATTCAAGCCCTTTCAACACATCTCTCAGATACCTTTTCGCACGATTGACCTTGACTTTTGTAAACTGACAAAGCATATTGTAGAGGCTTCCACCGCTTGCCAATTCCATTACAAGCAGCAATTTGTTATCTACTATGGCGCATGATATATAACCCACTATGTTAGAGTGGCGCAAACGAGAGAGCAAACCTACCTCATTAATTAAGGCATTTAGAGCCTCTTCGACATTATCCTCACCGTTTATACCCTTCCGTTGCAATCGTCGACGGTTAACAGAACTTAAGGGCTTCATTTTTTCGTGTCGTATCATGGGCAATTCAATCTGCTTTATGGCAACAAGTGCTCCTGTTTGAGATAACCCCATGGAAACACTACCGTTCGCACCCGTCCCCAAGATGCGGGCTGACATGCGAAACTTCATTCCTTGTCGATCACAAAACTCGGTTACGGTATATGTTTGAACCGGCTTAGATGAGTTTCGACGCGTCAAACGAGACTCTTTCCGGAAGGGAAGAGTTGCAGTAGCTTGGTTCGTCTCGTTTGATGAACCAGAGGCGTGATGCGTATCAGTCCTTCTCAGTATAGCCCGTCGAAGCTGTTCTTCAACAGAACCTGCCTCAGGTTTTCTCCAATGATATGAATCTTTATATCTTTGTGTCACACCTCCATTTGATACATCCAGCTCAACAGGAAACAACTGCCATTGTGGAACATGCCGCTGGTATATTTTTCCACTTTCTTGAAGATACGCACACAGCTGACGCATTCGAAAAGCCTGCCATTCGGTGGGGTTTTTGTCATACACAGCTGCATACATGCGCTCTGCAACACTGTACATTCCAGTTCGGAATGCGTGAAATGCCTCAGTTAGCCTCTCGTGATACGGAAGGTTAGTTTTAACAATTTCGTAAATGTCATGCTGATTGTTATCAGCATCTATCACGTAATCCATAGGAATACAGGAAAATACTGCAGGGCAGCTTTGATATAATGCCCTGGTACATGCACACTTTATGCGCAGAGCGGTGAGCAAAGAAGGCAGCTCCTCACCAAGAGTTACACAAGCCCCGTGAACGGACATTGCCCTTTCTTCCTTGGTGCCAACAGTCCCGGCCAAAACGTATCCGGAAGTCGCAACCACAACATGCGTCAGATTTATATGCATAGAAGAAACCATTGCAGAAACAAATGAGTCGAGGGTGGAAATTGTGTCACAGGCGTACTGCATCCCAAACCTCTCATGATTGGGTGAATCACTAAACGCGTTCCATACGGTAATAACCCTATTAGGAGTTGCGCTCAGTATTGTCCCACCGTATCTGTCGGCTATGTCCCTTATTATAGAAAGAAATTGCTCCGATAGATAATGACAATACCGCAGGTCTTCGTTGACGTGTAAAGCAAAACCTTCTAAAGATGCAACCACCACAGTGGCCTTTTTTCTCTTTAAGCCGGACTCAACGCCACTGCGTATTTCGAAAATATTCAATCTTTTCGTATTTTCGCTTTCAACTAGTCTTCGTGAACAATCATGTGAGGGAAGTACTACTGATCTTGCCTCATCGTTTCGATGAGACGCAGTATACTCATTTTGCCCAACAACATGGGACGTAATGTGTTGTCTTCCGGAAAAAGATGTTGCTAAGGAAGCAGTGTTTCCCGAATAAAACGACAGCTGCGCCCCCCCCACCTCTGTTTCAGCATTGTGTTTTTGTATTGCTTTCAATTCCCTGAGCGATTTCTTCTTGAATATTGCACCGGGAAGTGCTCTTCGGAAAAGGTCTAAGGCGAGAGAAATGTCATTTATGGCCCTCTGAGCCTTTTGCAACTCAACACACTCAGAATAAAAATCAAGAAGAGTTCTTTGATATTTTGTAATGTCGATATCTCTTGGTTCATTAACATATACTGGGACATCCCCCAAGCGTAGTTTACTCATAAGGTCGAATATATGAGACAAATGATACAAATCTCTTTTGATATAGATGGCAACACGTCGAATGAGCCACGTCCCAAGCAACGCAAAAATTATGTACATGACAACGATGGTACAAGAAACACATATGAGCACAAATTCACTATGATTCGCAAAAAAAGACGTCATGAAAACCCCGCAGATACCTAATTCACGAACGACCGCATCTTTGAAAGTCCGATGATCCATGTTCACAAAGAGGATGGTAGCAACCAGAACAAAACCAGAAACAGCACAGTAAACAGAAGTACAAAGGATAGAGACTTCCTGAAGAGAAAAAAATGAAGACTTGGTCTCCGCAGACCCACTATGAACAGAGGTCCCCTCATCCCCGGCATCGGTGTAGTATTCTGATTCTCTGGTGCATTGGAGATTATCAGAAGCTTCAGCTACAGTGGACGACATGATTGCAGTTGTTCTTGCTTTTACCTTTTTTTTTCCAGTTACTGTTACTGTTCTGTGTTGTCTGCACGTACGCTATCAATCTATCCTTTATATATATTCAGGTAGATAGAAATGGCGATTGTAAGTTCAAGGAACTTTGCGTACTTATGTGCCTTGATGTTTACCCCTCCACGTAGAGCATCTGTTGTTGTCACGGCGTTGTTGAAAAAAATGAGGTCGAAGAGGAAAGGGGGAAGCATGGAGCACCTGTAGAACGTTGCGAGCACTGTAGATGCTCCGATCGTATGCAAAAAGAGATTTGGTCATCTAAAAAAGGTAAGATGGAGATACATTGGCTTATACCAGCCAAACATGCCCCTCGCCACCACCATCGCCATACACACAAACAACATATATATATATATATATATATGTATAGTATTATTTTATTCAAGAAGGGGAAATACGTTTGCGCACTCGTGGTCACAGCGTCCCGCATGACATGTCTTTTCACACTTTTTTCCACAACATGTCAGCGGTTTCCCACACTTCTTCCCGCATGAAACAGATCGCAGATAACAAGGTAAAAAATATGGAAACGGTTTAGCATGTGAGTCGCATTTTTTCTCGACGGGAACAGTACACTCGGAGCACTCTTCTTCAATGTGACATGGATGATTCGGGGGATGTCCACATGGTCGAGGAACAGAACAAACGTGGGAGCAATTAGGTGGCTTCGTTCCACATGGAACCGGTGGTTCTATCCATGTGCGTCGGCAACGACAGTAGAGTCGCTCAAATGAAACATTGCAGCATTGAATGCATGGGCCTTTATGACACAAATTCCCGCAACAATGATTCCCACAGGATAACCGTTTCGTGCAAATTCGATAGCATGTGTGATCCTCATTGCTGCAGCATGTTTCATTGCAAACGTGTCTTCCGCAAGACAATTTTCTTCGGCATAATTTGCTGCATTTAGGGGGATAACAAGGAGGAAGTGCCTTTTCTGGTGGAACCCCTGCCTTTGTAGCTGCCTCCTGCCATTCCTTGGGTGAAACGTAGGTGCAAAAGCAACAAAAATCAAAGGTTGTAGAGCCACAGGCGCATTGCATTGAGATGGGTTCGGTACATGGCGGGCATACCGGGTTGTCATGGCACACAACAAGACAGGTATGATTGCATGGAAGTGGGGCCCCGCAAACCAAACCACACGACGGAACAGGGTCCAAACAAGAGCTTCTCGCAGATGCTAACAACTGACGTACCCGCACTTTTCCGCAAGGGCAAAAGATTTGTCGCTCAGGAGTGCGCAAACACGGTTGACAAGCTCCCTTGTGGCAGGAGAGGCTGCATTGATGATTTCCACAATCGAGTTTTTTTGCACAAGGAGTGCCGCATGAAAACGGTACATTGTCGCCGCATCGCATCTTGCGCTCGGTACCTCCACAAAAACAAGGTTCACTGGTAATAGTGGTGCAAATTGGGCACGGACCTTCATGGCATGTAACTGCACACTTGTGTCTTCCGCAGTCTAGCAGCTTTCCGCACACCTCACCGCACTCAAAGCCATGAATACCACTTGAACACCCCACATTCGTTTCTGACTTTCCGCAGAAGCAGAATTGCGTACGCGTCAAGTTGCATGGGGGACAAGGACCCGGGTGGCACATCAAAGTGCAGCAGTGCACACAAAGGGGATCCTTTCGTCGCCTCTCACACATTTGACCACAAGAGCCCGGCACCAGAAGGGGATCATCAATTGGATCTTTCACCTTCCCGCAAAAGCACTTGTATTCCATAGCGGAAGAAGTTGGAGCTAACGAAATGCAAATAGGGCAACGAAACTCATTTGCTGAGCACGTAGTCCCTTTTGATACATTAATCTGTTTTTCCCGCTCTTCCACCTGCGCCCTCACCCAAAATCGTACGCACTTCATATGCACAACTCCATAGCATACATGACATGCCCAAAGCTTGTCACCAAGGTGAACTGTTTCAGAGCAAACAGCGCACTCGTAAGAGCCTCTCCTCAATCTCTCAGAAACGTCCCGGGCGAGTTCCGTACATTCCCCCATTTTTCTGCCCTGCAACAGTAGCGCAAATGTACAACGATTTTTAACTTTTCTTCCTCCAACCAACCAATACCACTCTTTCAGAGCTCTTTTTCTCTCTTCTCCAGTGGAAACTCTCCAACATTGCCATTCTCGTAATCCATTAACGGCAAAAAAAAAAAGGAAAAACATATTTTTTTCTTTTTTTTTAGATGTACACATAATAGCATACCAAGTAAATAGGAGATATTGTCCAGAGGAAAGATAGAAAGCGAAGAAAAATAGAAGCCCTTGTACTGACGGCTATAACCTGCTGGTTAATTGTTTCCGGCAACATAATCTCCCAGATCCCGTCGTACATCAGGATTATTTAGAAATTCATAGAAGTTAAAACAGTCAGCGGCACGAAGGGCTGGTGTGCAAAGGGGCGCGACAATCTTTTTGCGTGATGTCTCCTTCACAATCCAGTAGGACCATGGAGCCCCGCAAGAAAGTCTCTCGGCAACATCCAAGGATGGAAGAAGAACCTCGTCCTCATACTCCACCGTCTCGTCCACAAGTCCAATCATCTTCGCAGTGGGTGCGTCGGCTAGTTCGCCGAGCTGAAACAGAGTCTCACACGCCCGATGTCCAACCACATGAGCGACAACAGCTACAAAGCATGGTGGAAGTGTTAGACCGTGCCGGGTAACGTCGATTCCGATTTTTGGAGGTTTCCTTCTTCCCTTTATTTTCTCCGCCATGATTCTATAATCTGATGCCAGGGCCATCACGCAGCCGAGCCCGGAAGCATCTCCATTTATCGCCGCCACAAGAGGCACCGGAAGGGTATTGAGGGTTATAAAAAGTTTCTGCACCATGCTCCAGTAGTTTGCAAAAGTATCATATTCTAGGCCCTGATACAGCTCCTGAAAATCCAGTCCAGTGCTAAAAGCACCAGTTACGGAGGATGTCATGACGATAGAATGACAATGTGTCTTGTCAGGGTTGCATAATTCCCCAATCGAGTCTAAAATGTCGCTCATAAGAGATGTGGAGAGAACATTGGATGCAGGGCTCCTCATGGAAATAATCTTTACGCCCTTCACCGGGGAGTCTACAACTTCTACCAATCGGTCGCTATTGCTGTTTGTCGCCCCCATGGCAAGGGTTCTTTTGCCCAAGAGTCCCAGAAAGCATTGTTGAAGTCTTATTCGCCGCATGTGCCTTGTGCCTCAAAAAAAAAATGAAAACGGAAAAAAAAATCACAGCGTCTAGGAAAACAAAGAACAATAAGTAGAGTAAGGTAGTGAGGCGCGTGTGCCATTACGCATCTTGTGGGGTAAGACCAGTTTGTCAGACAGCATTTATCCTCCTTTGATTGTGAAGCAGACCCATAGCATTCCCAATACTACCCCTTGCTCAAAGAAGCGCATGAGATGGAGATAAGCATGAACATACAGCTTTCACTCTTTGGAAAGATACTAGGGCTTGTTTTTGTTGTTGTCATTTTTTTTTTTTTTTGGGGGGGGGACTGCAAAGCTCATCGATTTTCGATTATCGGGTGAATGGCTGTCAAAACGAAACGTGTCAGCATTTTGTTATTTTACCTTCTAATTTTCAGACTATGTGAGAGGTGGTTTATGAGGCTGACTTGAAATCAAACACAATGCAAAGAGAAGAAAAATTGTAGAAGAAAAAGGGGAACATAAAAAGAGAGGCACGCACAGAGGTATCATGAGACACGGTAACGCCATCCTTATACACCAGTGCACACTCGCACATATAGCTTCATTCTTTTTTTTTCGTTTTTCATCTTATTATTCGCATGTGCGACTTATCCATGTTGCTACCCGAGCATTTTATATATCTATATATAATGCTGGGGTTTGTGATTCCTCACAACGAACAGCCGACAATGGTGTAATAGTGTTGAGAGAGAACATAGAACCAAAAAAAGAAAAAACAATTTAGAATCTGCGTGGCGGCGGGACTGCCCCATTGCCGCCGCCACCACCATCACCACCACGCTGCGGAAGGCGGGGGGACGCCTTTCCCCTTGTTGGCAGCGGTGCAGCTCGCGCCACAGTTCCCGTTCGAAGCCTCTTGCGAGGCCTGTCAACTTCATCATCTGAGGCGTAGCCACGCTTTCTATCGTGTGCCTCCGCACGCCGCTCCATCTCGTCCCAACTGAGTGCACTTTCACTGCTGTCATCATCATTGTGATCTGGGTCCATATCATCGTCATCTTCATCATCCTCTAGAAAGGAAGAGCCTGTTTCATCAGTTTCTTCATCATCATCCTCATTGTAAGTGGAATCGTCTGAATCAGATCCTTCCTCGTCCTCCTCCTCTTCATCCCCATCAAAGTCATTGTTGAGCACCGCCCACCCAGCACCAGGACGCCAAGGGTCCCATTCCGCATCATCAAGGATTGTCTTGAGCAAAACCTTCCAGTTGGGGTTAACAGTTGTCTCCATGTAATACAACCGTGAGGCGAGGCACCAATCCTTGATCGTCTCAAGGCTACTTCGCGGAATGGTTGTAATGGTTACTGCAGCCTTATTGTAGTCCCTGTATATTAGGGACATGTCAAAGGTAGACCCACCTGGTATCACACGTTCCAGTGACACCACCTCAATGTCAGAGACTCGTTGCGTGAATGGTGGTCTGTCAATGATTGCCCAGAGAACCTCTCTATTTGCCTTGAAGGTCGTCAGGCCTTTGGCGTGCACTCCATCAAATGAAAAGTTGCTGACTGGGATTTGCGTCCGTATGTTGCTCACCTTCTCCACAGCTTGGGCAAATCGAATAAACTGCTTGTTTGTCTCATTTATACGCATCTGCTCCCGCTCCTCTGCTGCAATTTCCTCTTCATAGGACCTCCGTGTACTCATGACACTCTCGCTGCTCTCCATAACGTCTGCAACAAACTGAACCTCATCAACACTTTTCCGAGAAATTTCCACTCCCTTCTTCAACGTAACGTGGTAAATGACACGGATAGAGTTAACAGCAGGCTGGAAAATGACATGTTTCATGTTTTCAAAGAGCAAATCAATCGGAGCGCCACCAATGTACGAAAAACGTAGACCATTCTGATGAAGCTCAAGATTTCCAACACACTCCTTGTTCTGACGCCCGGTTGTTGCAGTGGGACGTATTTTTACCTGTGGTAGCCTTGCCGAGTCGGGGGCGATGTTAAGCTTAGTCCCACCCGCACTTGCAGAAACCCTCCGCCGCTCTGTATCTCTGTTTTTCACCCGTTGATGAATACCCTGAATAGCGATTTTTGCTTCCGTAAAGATGTCACGAGGGGCGCGATAACTCAGCTCCTTAAGAAACACTTTTGTTCGATTGAGACGGTATGCAATGTTCGCCTCCTGAATGGAATGGAAGATGATGGTGCAAGTCACCATATCACCCTCCGATTTCACATCAACCTTATTAATCGTGGTGGCATGAAAAGCTGTCAGAGCCCCACAAACAGGGAAGAATGCCACCTCCTTCTCCACGTCCACGTGGATGCCACCGCTGCGCGCCTGTGAAGGGAAGGCGGCTTCCTTTGAGTACGGAACAATATCACCATATGAAACACGCCCGATCTCATACACACGAAACTCCTCAGTTGCGGCTGCAGCCATCTTCTTTCCTCCTGAGGCGATAAGTTCAGCGTGCAGTTCCCGAAGAAGACTTTTAAGTCTTTCCTCTCGAGCAGCCTCTCTCGACAAGAGAGGGACATTGCTTTGTCCTTGGCGTGTGATTTTGAGAAGATCCCGTGCAGGAGGATCGCCAGCAGCAGCAGCGAAACCTTCTTCAGTCGGATTATCTAACGCATAGAGTATCTCCTCCAGTTTGCGCGTTGTTTTTGTGTTGAGCTGAATCCCGTCTTTCCTCACAGTAACCGTATCGGCCAACTCCAAATCAAACGTTCCACCAGTGCCATCAGAGACCTTTTCCAGTACGATACGAACAACAAATGTCATCCCTTCAGCAACTATTGCTGTGCCCTTCTCAGAAATCGTTCCACGCGCCTCCAGGACCAACAAACCAGTAGAGAATCCGAGAGACTTTAACAGAAAGCCAGCCAACACATTATTAGTGGCCGTGGCATAACCCATTACCTCCTGGTACACCTCGCTTAGTTTCCTTCCCACCTGCAGAAGTTCCATCACCTTTCCACTTATCGAGTAGACAAATTGGTACGCATCCTTTGCATCTGGTGGAGCGTTGGCCTCTACAATAAATGTGCGAGCCAGGAATGCAGTGTAGCCGCAGTTCTTAACACCGTATCGAACAATGACGATATCGCCTCTCAGCTGCTGCGTACTCACCTCGGCAACATGAATTTGGGAATCATACGTTCCACGGTGCATGACGCAGGGTGTCAGACCAGCAGCGATAGAATACTGCGAATTTTCAAGTTTTTCCAGTCCCTTTACTGTTGTGGGCATCTCGAGCTTCGCGCTTAGCTCCTCCCGGAGTTGGCTCAGTGTCTTGGGGTTCGCTTTCTGAATCTCTCCCGTGACCAGATCACGCACGAAACGGCGAAAAATGACGTTACAGAGTCCAGCTGCCCTCTCCACACACGACAGTGCTGCATCATCCTTCACAAACAGGAACTCACCGAGGGTCGGTGCGACCTCAACCATTCGATCAACAGGGACAAGATCACGAATCAAATGAATCAGCTTAGATGCGAATTCACCTTCCTGTATACTCAGCTCTTTCTGGCACACCCCGAGAGTCGCGCCCGTAAGAAAGGAAGAAAGAACCTCGGCGCAGTTATCGTCGAGCCGAACGGTCCTATATTCATAGTTATCTGTGGTAGGCGGCAAATCAATGGAGATTCCGTCGTGGAGGACGTAGAGCCTCCTAGCCGAAAAGAGCACTGCAACATTGCTGACAGTTGTGTGTGAAGTAAAAAGGTGTTGCAGGATTGCTTGTCCCCGCTGGTTCTCAAGGGTATTCGGGGTGATATCACCAAAAAGGCAGCACATCACAGTGCAGCCTACAGCATCGGTTTCCCATCGCTTCCACGAAGATAGTATGCTTTCTAGACGTCCCTCGGATAATTTTAACGTAGACATGTACTGTCTCTTTCAATCTCTCCCCCTTATATCTCTCTCTATATATAATACCTTTCCCGGAAAAAAAAAAAAAGCAAGGCTCTGCAAGAGGAAAAAGGGAGAACGGGATCAGAGAAACAAGTAAATAACCCCCCCCAACCACAAAAGTCCCCCGAAAACCCATGGGGGTGAAGTGGTAGAAAGGGCAAAGGAAAAAATAAAAGCAAGTAAACCAGGAAACCAACAACCACAAGAACAAAAAAAGGGCGAACCAGAGTAAATCATACCTCATGTTCTTCAGTTCTTCATTCACACACACACACACACACACACACACACACACACACACACACACACACACGGAAAGAGAGGGTGAGTGAGTAATGTGCATGCATTACTTAACACGCTTGTATTTTAGAATCTTTGCGCGACGCGCCTCCTGCTGTTTTTCATGTGCCTTGGTGCGCAGCCCCATTAGTTTGTATTTTCGAGACTTCTGCATGTTTTGTCGGTATTTCTTTCGTGCTTCGTAGTATTTCTTCATGTCGTAAACCTTTTTCTTTGGAGGAGCCATTGCCGGCTTAGTGCTTTTTGCATCCTCCACATCAGCCTGGGATACCAACTGGGTGGCCGGAAACTCATCTCTGAAGTACGCATAGAGGGGAGGGCTCATCAACTGACACTCATCTGTTGATAACTTTGAAATATCCTCCTCTTCGGAAGGAATAAATGTTGGAAACGCTGGGAGTCCTCTGTGCTCGTTCCACAGCGTGTATCCCTTCGTGTTGATCGTGTCACTGAACTTCACATAAGTGCCAACATCTGCATCGATCAATGTTGGAAGGTAGATGAGAGAATTTTTGTAGTCAATGCGCCAGACAGGCACCCCCTGGTACGTCTCAGCCGAGGCACCCGTCTGCCCCGCCATGCGGTGCCCAGGATAGATGCGCTTCTGGCCCTCTGCTCCCATGCACCCTGGGCGCCGTTGCCATTTGGAGTCACCCAGCCAGACGTACCCACCGTCAAAGCCATGGCGAAACATGACACCCTTGAAGCCATAGTCTGTGTTCTGGAATGTGATGGTGACCTCCTGACCTGGCTTGAAATGTCGCACGTCCAACTTTGTCCCAACAGGGGCATATGCATCGGGTGTAATGAAAAACCCAGAGCACACATGCTTTACAGGAACACCAGCGGTTTTGTAAAAGGCTGAGACGTGCGGTTTGTGAAATTCCACAGGCACGTTCATTGCCCCAACGTACACTTTGTTCGTCCCAACCTCCCGATTTCGTGTGCTATGTTTTACAACCTGGTTGTCGGGAAACCAGAAAGCAGTACAGTCGAACTGATTACCTAACTCATCGTAGTCCTTACACGTAAAAACTTTCACACCAATCATACCAAACCTCACGGAATAGAACATGTTAAATTCACCAAATGGTGGGGGATTATCCCATGCGTGTGTGTCCTGATACAACTCTGGAAATTTTTCACGAAGGCGAAGAAAGGCATCGTATTTATCCTCCCGAATAGCATCATATGTCGTCTGTAGCTGCTCTGGCTGCCACGACCGTGGGTTATCTGGGATTTTTGGATAGAGGCTCATTTTATTGCCGTGGTCGAATAGGTAAGGATAGTAGCAGTGGTACAAATCACGGTCCTTCTCCTCCATAAGCGATGGGTAACAACGATGCCAGTCAGTGCGAATGCGCCGGTCGCCCGGACCATTTCCAGATCGCATTCGACATTGCACGAGAACTGCAACACCTGCTACGTCCTGCACACATACACCCAGTTTTTGTCGAAGGAAGCGCATCTACACTCCATGATACAAATGCAGCATGGAGAGGCAGGGAGAAAAAGGAATTGTATAAATGAGTTTGAGAGAGAGAGAGAAAGAAAAACAAAAACAAAAAGAGAAGTGCATGATGATATGCTTATTTTTTTTTTAATGTATACGTGCATGCATTATACACAGAGCAACAATAGAAGCAGAAACATGAGACGCTGAATCACGTTTCCAAAGAAAACAGAAAAATTACGTAGAATCCTACACACGCACTCCAATCTCGTGCGCAGGGTCATACAATTGTGTTATTTCAAACATGCGATCCTCAAGTCTAGATCTGAAGGTATGTTTTGGCTCCATGAGAGTAAACAAGGAGCGTATCGTGGAGAGATCCCGCATTGCCCGGGTGTTTGCTACAGTTACCTCACTGATATCAGCGCGGATCTGTTGCACTTCAAAAGGTGCGTGTTTGAACCACCGGTGTGGGAATCCACGCCAACTGGCCTGTTCCAGTATTTTTCGATACGCATGAATACCATCATGACGGTGATCACGGTAGCCCTTCCCTGCCGACTCAATTATTCGGTCCATCACCTGCTTAGTGAGAAGGAGAAGCAGCTTTTCCCCAAACTGAAGAAACAACTGCGTTGCCTCCTCGTACTCCAGCCTTGTTCTGTAGCAATTTCGGCGGCGGAGGCTCCTCGTGCTGTACCCGTGAAGGAGGCGGCGCTTGTTCTCGGGGACCGTTTCACGAAACCGGCGAGCGCAACGTTTCTCGAATAGATCCTTTGTCTCGTCGCAATCAACTTTCTGAAGGTAGTTGATCATGGCATAGCATAAATCGTGTATCTCCTGCGAAGCAGCCTCGAGTTCGTCAAATTCGCCAGTAAACGCATCCTCCTCAGCCACTGGTAGCGATCCCAGTACAACACTGTCATTACCAGGAGCATCGTCCGCAGGCGTGGGAGCTGCAAGGATGTCTTGACGACTGAGACGACGACACGGAAAACACAATACTCCGAACCGCGAAGCAGATAAACAGCACAGGACGCTGCGGCTGCAGTGAACTCGCATGCCCCACATCCTTTCCCCCCTCCCCCTATCTATGTAAATATATACAATACCAAAATACTTTCACACCTGCAAAGAGAATACGCAGAGCAACGGCGTGTGTCGCAGATGAAGATGTTCATAGTGGTGCCTTAAGTTCCATTTTCACTCCAATTTTAGCAGTTTGGGCAAACTAAAGAGGAAACACACACACGCACACACACAGAGCGAAGATAAGGGAAAGGGGTTGCCGCATTTTTCTTCTTTTCTTTTTTACCGTACACGCCGTCGCTTTCCGCCAGTCGGCAAGAGTCAAATTTACAACAGACGCGTCACAAAACGGCCATTGTGCACGTAAGCTGCCACATCCGCGAAACGAGTCTCGGGTCCAGTGTTAAGCCTACTCACTGCTGCAGCCGTTAAAGCCGAGAAGATGGTTTTGTCCGCGTCAAACTCAAAGACTATATTGCCTTCCTGGCTATTCGGGGCAAAAAAACACCGTAAGCGCCTCAACCCCCCTGGTTTACTGGTCATCGCCTTCAGCTCCTGCACAGTGCCGCATTCTACATAAAAGGAGGGACAAGAACCGGGGGAGACAAGGTGTTCTGGCAGAAGCGATTGCAACAGGGCCGATGGGTCCTTTACAGCGCCAAACGCGTCAGGCATTTGCTGATTGTTTCGAAAGCGGAAAACTGTGATGTTCGTCGATGGATGCAATGAGCTCCTCAGGGCGTTGAGAAACGGCAAAGCCCTATACCGAAGTGCGGATCCCCATACTTTTGACGCATGCGCAAAACCGAATCGTCGCAGGACGTGAACGCGAACCTTCTGTCGAAGAGAAAACACAGCTCGTTGGGATTCATTTTGCACATCTTGGAGAATCTCAGGCACGAGAAGCATGCCGGCAAGTGCATCACAGGCGGTAAGAAGATTTGAAATGTAGTAAGAAGAGTCTAGCCCCACCCCAGGCATCCAAGCCCCACTGCAGCGCACAAAGTGCGGTTCAATATCTGTGTTTTCAGGAGTGGTACGAGGGGCATATCGTGCAGCAAACGGTGTGCCACAGAGAACTTGATCCAGCACCACCTTGTCCACCAGTCCCATTGTAGAACTCTTGTAGAATTTCTCATCGACTGGTCTTGGCCTCTCAGAAGTATGTCTATGAAGAGTGGAGGCATCAGAAACGTCCATGTAGCGATCAATAAACGGAATAGCAAGGAGGGCAGTGCGAATAGCATCATCCCTTTCTTTTGGTGTGGGTGCAGTGAGAGAAAGCATCACAACCCTAGGAAACCATACCAGTAGTCTATCCACATCACTCAAGTTATCAAGAAGTTTACATACTGCTTTTTTTAGGAAAGAGCACATCATAGAGTTGACAGGCGTAACGAGAGGGGGTTGACGGCCTTCAACACGATCCAGCGAGTGCTCTACAAGCTGCCGATAAACTTTCATGATCCCATCATCACACTTCACCGAAGATATTGCCAAACCAAGTGCACGGACACGCCCGTCTACAGTATTAAACTCCTTTATGTGCTGTCTCAGGAGGCAACAAAAAGAGCGACAAAGGGTGGGGTAGCCTTCTGTCGCACCGTCTGGCGTCTTTTCCGACGCAACCTGGTCGCGTACAGAAATGAAGAGAAGTTCCATCTTTTTCCCTGTAAATTCATCCAGAAGAGATAGTGACAAGCGGTGCATGCCAGCAACAGTGTGTTCAACAGCAGGAGTAATTTTATCAGCGAATCGCACATGCCTGGACACATGGGAGTTTAGCCGTTCAATCGTCCACTCACCATATTCTGCAAAGACGCTATCCTGTCTCGCTCCAGATGTCATCGAGTTCAACTGTGCAACTATGCTGCGTTCCTTGAGAATCCACAAGGAACCCGATGAAACGCGCCACCGGTCTTCAAGAGCTGCAATGATGGTGGTGTAATGTTGAAAGTCAAACTGGTCTAGAAACCAGCCTATGCATGGCCGTCCATCAGGCATTAGCACCACATCGCAGATAGTTCTTGGCGTTGCTGGGCTGCACGATCCCACCAATTCATCTAAAGAAGAAGAAGAGCAAGTAACTCCGTTGATCATGCGATTCATTGTATGCATCACCAGCGGCGTGATGCTCATACCAACGCTGTAATGGATGTGCTCTACGCATTGAACAAAAAAGTCCCGCTCTCGGTCGCTCAGGCATCTCACATTGGCCCAAAACGAGGGAAAAAACTTCGCAGGTGAAACAGCCATGGGCTGTTTCGGCCCCCATTCATCCGCCTCCGAAGGCTGATGGCCGTCAGCAAAGCGCAAAAGGCAGGGGCACGCCGCCTGTCTCCACTCAGCAATAGCAGCAATGTGCCATCTACGCCATAACGACATAAAACGCACGTTACTGCCGTTTTTCCTTCTCCCTTCTTCTTCTTTTTTGTCACTACAAGTGCAATCACAGCAGCCCCCCACCCCCACCCCCTTTTTTTCACCAACCCCCTCTTCTTTACAACACCCTTGTGAAGAATGGGGAAAAAATTTTTTGTTGATGTTGTTTTGTCCTTTTTTGTTTTATTATTACTATTATTATTATTATTATTATTTAGCTTTGTTGTGATTTGAGAAACAGAAAAAGATGAAGTAGGAAAACAGAAGGGAACCAAACTATCTGGAATTATCAGCGCATGTAATAGAGATCAGTCATCCCCATGGAATCCTCCATTCTCTCCTTTAGTTGAGTAAAATGAGGGGCAGCAGCGAGTGATGCAGATGCAGAGCGACATGTCGGAAAGAGTGGAAGAAAAGTGAATAAAAGATGCCCTATTCCTTTTTAGGGGCGTTATTTTTAGCGGGTCCCATGAGGCGAACGCTAGTGAAGAGCCTCACAGTGTCATCTGTCACCTTCTTTCGTGCCTCCTGGTGATTCTTGACCATATCTGTTAAGATGGATATCAGACGCTTTTTTACTTCCCCTGTCATGGATCGCCCAAGCTTGTAGTCCTTTTTAATCTGCGTCAGTTCGTCGTCATCTTCCAGAAAGAAGTTCAGCCACTGAATGGGGACATCCACATCTGTGTTTGCACCCAGAATAAGCTGCTCCTCCTTCGTGGCACCGCCCCCGCTGAAGGCGTGCTTGTTAATCTTCTCCTTGATCATCTTTTCCGTGTCCGTAAGAAGCACTGCGGTCCCTGTGGATGAGCTCATCTTTCCTTTGGTGCCGCTAAGACCCGGAAAAAATTTTGCGTGTATCACTGCGGGCTTCAGCAAGCCGAGGCGCGGGGCAATGTCACGCGTGAGGCGGAAGTATGGATCCTGGTCAATGGCCTGTGGGACCAGGCAAAAGATATTTCCCATCGACGGGGGAAAAATATGCGGGAATGAGGTGGAAAAGGCAGGGGCTGCCTGAATCGCAGGAAACATCCAACGTCCGCAGTTATCCTCCATCTTAAAACCAAAACAACCACGGACTTGACTCGCTGTGAATGACCGCTCAATCCGTGCAACCGTGCGGTACATCTGACCCATGTAATCAAAGTCCCGGAAGATAAACGTCAGCTCCGGATCAAAACCCATGGCGATGATATCTTTTATATTATCCGTCGTCATTTGGTCAACTTGTTCCATGGCAAGGTTTCGAAAGTAAAATTTCTCGTCGTCGGTCATCTGTATCACCAGCGGCACCTTGAAGGTGTCTTGCAGCCATTTGGTGAACATGAAGGGAACCAAATGGCCCATGTGCATCGATTCACTGCTAGGGCCACGGCCCGTGTAGAGGTAAAAGGGCTGACCTGACTCGTGCAAGTCCAGCAGGAGATTCAGATCCCGGTGCGAAAAAAAGATACCGCGACGAAGAAAATGATGCGGCTTTTTCCCAATGGCTCGCTCTAGTCGCTCCAGAAGAGCATCGTCAATCACATGGCTTCCAAACTCCTTGACGAGCTTGTCGTAGTCCACATCCCCCTCAACAGTCCATGGTGTAACCACCGTTGTTGTCATTTGTTTTCCCCCTTTGTCAGACACTTTGAAGAAGCTGGTGTGCCCCCGATACGCCGGATATTTCGACGAACAGCACAGAACAGCAGAAAGTTATTTTTTTTCGAGAAAGAAAAAGTGGTTTTTATAGACAAGTGATGGAAAGAAAGGGTTGTGTGGATGGAAGACAAAAAGAATGACACATATATATATTGGAAACGTAACCGTTTTGCTGCAAGTGATTCTTCTCCATAAGCAGATATACAGACACAAACATTCAGACACAGTGTGAATAGTTGCATAGAAGCTATAGGATAAAGAAAGGAGGAAAAAAGAGGCTTTCGTTTAGTCATGTGTTTATGTCAAACGACATCAGCCTGATAGCAAGTTACCTAATAAGAATTACAATGGTGACTATAAACGCTAACACCAAGACAAATAAGAGCAGCATTCTGTCACGTGTCGACGTTTCCTGGTGTCGCCGTGCCTGTTGCAAGTGGTTCCTGGCGTTTCTTGTCGCCCGTGCAGCCGCTCCAATATTCCTTTCGACGACATCTAGCGCTTCCCCTTGTCCCTCTATCATGGAGTGAATGTGTTCGAATATCTCATTGATGTTACGCAAGTCGTCTGCAACCTCCGCGGTCTCACGTTGGCGCTCAGCCATCATCTCATTCTGCAGATCGCGCTCGAATTCTTCTTTTTGCGTAGACCCACTGACAGCTACTCGCTGCAGCAGACTGGTACTTTCATCGTCATCGTAGGCATCGCCTGTCATTGTTTGACTGCCATTGCTGTCGCGAACCTTCACACGAGTCGTCCCTCCCCCCGAGCGCAGTGACTCCTCCACAACGGAGCATCTCTTGTAGAACGCATCACATGATTTTTTGTAGTTCTCTAGTACCAATTGCGCCTCAGTTGTGAGCTTCACACCCTGGCCACGGAGCTGAGCGGGGTTCAGGCGCATATACTTTTCCATCAGTGTTAATGTGTCTTGTATTACATGCACTTCGTTGGCGTTCGTGCTGCTCAACACCTTTTTCACTTTTTCCCGCTCCTTCGCAATGTCATTCGGAGTTATCAGCCTGTTGGTACTTCGGCGTATCTGCGAGGTGCTGCGCTCCAGCGACTGTAGTGCATTCACCAGCAGGTCACAACTTCTCTTCCAGCTGGGATCCTCCATCTGATCCATCGATTCCCCCCTAACCATTCCACGTCCAAAGTAAACGGGGCCGCAGCAGCAATAACAAAATAGCGTCAGAGAGGCAAAAATGAAGATTGCAGAAAGGGGACGAAAGGTCCTCTTCTAAGAGGATTCAAAGACAAGAACAGGAGAAAAAGAAACCAGACGTTTCTCCATTCTATCATCCCCATAAATATACTGAGAGGGGGGGAGCGAGGAGTAGGCGAACAGAATGGCCATGCAGGGGTGCTGCACGTCATGCGTGCAGCGTGTTCAGCTGATAAAACGAAAGTGAGCCGCCAGTGTCAATGAAGACAAGAAAAAACTGCGAGCAACTTCTCTCCGAAAGCTCAGCCATTACATCCACAAGGGCGCGCAGGCTCTTTGAAGTGAAGTCGCTCTGCTCGATCACTGGGAATGGGATAAAAACCTTGACGCCATCCACGTAACTGCTTCTCACTACGCGCTGCCCACTGACTGTGACAACCTCTGACTCATACAGAGGCAGCCGATCACGAATTTCATCCAGAAGAAAGGCGCTTAAATGCGCATCATCCAGCATCCCACTTCACGCGGACACAAGCAGCAAGACTATGAGTACAAAAAAGGGGGGGGAAAGACATACATGTTGGAAACACAAACCTCACATGTGGGAAAGTAATCGTTTGTCTTCAATTCCTGTTGTTTTTTTTTTTTGTTGTTCCTTGTGTTGTTGTTGTTGCCACTTTATGTACACCTGCTTCTGATGTGCAGACCTTGCATCCAGCCTTTTCCATTCAAGCGTCCTTCATTTTTTTTTCCTTCTTTTCGTTTTGTTGGCGTTTGGCAGCGCACTCTGTTCTTCCCCATCCTGCTCTTCGCGCCCCCCCCAGCACTCCGTCGGGCCAAACTACATGTCGACACACACACGCACACATCAAAAAGAGAGGGTAGAAGAAAGAAGGGGGAGGGGGGAGAGGAAACGCAGAGACATGTGCACCAAGGCAGATTCACTTCAGTTGTGAAAGCTGCTCAATGCGCTTGCGGTACGCCTCAAGGTACAATTGTGCAATTTCTTCAATCGGCTCACGAATGCCCACACCGCGCAGCGCCGAGCACTTATAGAACCTCATCTGATATGTACTCGCAAGGTCCTTCCCCTGGCGCTCTGTCACCTCTGCCTTGTCAATGAGGTCCGACTTGTTGGCGACGAGGAACCCAATCATATCTTTATTGACTTTCTTCAGCACATTCAACCACCTCGCACATGCCTCAAACGTCATCTTATTCGATACATCATACATGAGGATAAAGGCAGCAGCACGATCCAGGTATGTGGGCACCATAGTCTCATATTCCTTCTGCCCCGCAATGTCAAAGATGAGCATCTCTACCGTATTTTCATCGTCCACGGACACCTCCTTCACAACAAAGTCGCAGCCCAACGTCATGAGGTAATTCTTGGGGAACGTCACGCCGTTACTATGCAGCATCTGCACAAATGCCGACTTCCCAACAGTTGGCGCACCGACGACAGCTAGTTGAAAACGCAAATAAACCATTGCCTAGGCGCTGCAATAATTTTACTCTGGGATTATTTCTTTGCTGATTCATCAGGAGATACAGTAGTGAGGAGCAAAGGCAATGGAGGGGGGAAAAGGTCGAGGGTGGAGGAATGCGGGAGCAAGACGGATATGAAGAGCTAAGAAAAAAATAAGAGCGCTCATTTTGTAATGGAAGGCCCAACAACAACAACAACAAAAAAAAAAAAAGAAACACCAAGAGCCAAACATGATAAATCCAAAAGGCAACTAAAAATACAGTCAGAAAAATCCACCACCACCACAACAACAACGTCTTGGAGCATGTGTGTGAGTGATTGGGAAAAACAAACAAGAGGAACTCTTTTGTTGCATGTCTCATAGAGAAAAGCCAAGGAGTGATCGCAAAGCATCTTCCTCGTAAAGACCGTCACCTGCGGCACCGCGAGTGCGGCTTCGGCGCATTGCGACGCGCTCTAAATCTGTGGCTTGGATAAGCGATGAGGGCAATCGCCAGACGCGTACGCAGCCGCGCGCATCGCCAGTGACAAGCCATTCGGGTGAAACGTGGTTGAACGCCATGCAGAGCACTGCTGCCCCATCCACACCCGCCTGTAGCGACGCGGTTGGCTTCAGCTGCGACTCTTGAAGGTCATATATATGCAGAAACGAGCTCCGTGACACCAGTGCAATAACACTTGGACGGAAGGGACTAAATCGCGCAGCGTACAGAAAATGCGTCGTCTCTACAGAAGGTTTCAGCGTTGCGAGTGGGATACGCTCCAGCACGTTGTACAAATGGGCACTTCCGTCAGAGGAGCACGTCAGACACAGGTTGTGCATAAAGGGAGACGAGTCAACAGCTTGCACCGGCCCCATGTGACCATCCAGCCAATCCAAGTCAAGTGGTAGCGCCGTCCCATCGTCACGCAGTGGCAACGCAGTTACCGCACCGGGTCGTGCGCGAGCAACCTCTCCGTTTTCAAGTCCCACAATCAGCAAACTGTCATCTGAAGGAACGTTCGCACCGATGCCGCCTCCCGACCGTGCGAAGCATGCGCTCTGCACACCGACAGCGATGCCTTTCTTACTTTGTGTTGTGAAGGCTGAAACGGGCTGCAGTACTTTATTGGTCAGCATCCACAGCAACACCCGCCCGTCTTGTGCTGCAGAACAGAGTGTGTAGCGGTGGGACTCCCGCAACTCGTGGGTCTTCGCTGTCCATTGTAGAAACGTTACCGGCTCTCGGTGTGAGATAGACACTGTGCCAGCGGACATCTGTTTAGGGGCGTTGTCCGTCACATCTCCGTACACCACCACTTCCCCACTGTAGAGTCCGACCGCAAGTACATTTGCCCGCGTGGGGTGAAATGCGACGCACGTAGCAAAGGAGTCAGTCTCCAGAGTGTGGTGTGAAGAGTTCACGTCTATGTCACGACGCGATAAATTCCAAATACACACCACACCGCTGGTGTGACACCATCCCACTGTGTCCATGCGGCCGTAGCCTACAGCCACAAGCGAACCGTTGGAGTTCCAACTGACGGCTAGCGCATGAAGTTCACCTTCCACAGCGTACGCAGAATTTAGAGTAGCCACTGGCACAATGTCAGTGCTTTTTTGCGACCAGTTGGGCTCGTAGTTGTCAAAGGCGCCACTCTTGGCGTTACGGTACAGGATGGAGAGCACATCCTCTTTAGAGCTCTCCAAAAAAATGGCTAGTTTTCCCTCGTCAAATTTAACCCCGGTATACACATATTGCAGGCCGTCAAGGTTGGCCTGAATCGGCTTCTTTTCGTGACCGACTTGTTGATCGGTTCTGTTCACAACCTGAAGTGCACTGATAGTTGTCTGCACTGCCTCCTCAGATGTGCGAAGTGGAGCGGATTGGCACGCCGCATCGCGCCGCGTAGCTTCCTTTTGCCACGTCGATGGAATACTTGTCTCGCCAGTGATCTGATCCTTGAAGTTGCACGGGACCGGCATCCGCCTCGCTGTGCCTTCTCTACTATTGAGCTTTTTTCTTTGAGTTGGTCTTGCTATTTCAGCACTTCTTCTCGGAAAACAAATCGTACGTCACATGAAAAATGGGGAAGACACGTCAATAAAAAGACAGCAGCGAAAGCAAAAAAAAAAAGTAGAGAATCCGCCTGCGTGACCCATCCAGCACATCAGGTGGTAGTGTTGGTGGAATGTAAACACACACAAGCAGAGGGGCGCAAAGAGAAAGAAAAAAAAAAAGCACACAGAGTCGAGCACTACTGCCGACACGCAAAGAAATAAAGCAACGACAGCAGCAGCAAGAGGGTGACAATGAAGAAAAATACACAACGATGGGAAAGAGGGGTTTCTCCCTTACACCGCTCAGTGCCCCCCTCTCAACTTCCGGCAGTTATTTCCCCGCCTCACTACCACCGCAGAGGTGAAGTGTTTTTTTTCTTCGCTTAAAAAAAAGGGGGCCCTGCCAGAGTTTTGTCTACTAAATGCTAAAAATAACGGGAAAGAAACAAAAGCGGCATCTTCGGCCGTTCTCCGCACGTCGAACAGTAGGATGAAATTGCCGTCTACCAATGAACCCGCCCCTGTCCCACAGAGAGACGAAAAAAAATTTTTACGCACATGGAAACACTCTAAGGAGCAAAGATATGACGCACGCGCTCCCACAAAAAACAAGTATGCTTGTGTGTAAACAAGTCGATGCACACGCGAGTCACGGTCAGTGATAGATAGGTAGAAAAATAGTGAGAGACAGAAACGGATGAAACAGAGAACGTGCAGAAAAACTGCAACTCCAAGAAGGTGGTGGGGGGGGGGGGGTTGTCACAAGCACAAAACATTCCCCACCAGCAACGACAATGAGAACAGAAGTAGGAACATCACGTCACCCTTTTCTTTCCCTCTGAAGGCCTTTCTTCTGACGCCTCTGGCTTCACCTTACACCCTTTCCGTGTGTTACTTTCCCTGTTGAATTATTTTTTTTTTAAATAACTCTACCCCGCAAATTCACCATCATTTTAGTTTCAGTTTTCGGTCTTGTCCAAGGACGATTCGACTTACTTAATTGTTCTGGTTGTTTACTCACTTCCCTTGCACGCTTCATCCTCCACGGCAATGAGGCAGCATTCAATGTCCGTCACTGCCTTCAAAACAAGAGCGTAGTCGTTGCTGCTCTTTGCCGGCACATCCCGCCTCGCGCACACCGTCAGCTTCTCCCGCACCAACATGCTAAGTGCCCTCACTGCGTCAAGGATATCCACGTGCGACCCCATCGTAGAAATAACATATTTTATGTAAGCTCCTGGTGGTGTTATCCCCATCGGTGAGAGTGCCTCACGCAGGACGGTAATGAGCCCGTCATCTTCAGAAACCTGCTTTATCATCTCAATGCATTTCTCTATGGTTACCTTTGCAGTTTCAAACTCATCCAGAATGGTTATGCCCGTTTCTACAATGTCAATGGCGCTTGTTGTTGATGGGAATGCGCGTTGAAGCTGGTATGTATTGATAGACATGCGCATATTCTTCAACTCGTTTGATTTCATCCCGATGGTCTCTGAAACTGAAACTGAAGAATTGGGGTGCACATAAATGATGTTCTGGAATTTTTGGATATGCATAGTCTTATCGAAGCCGTCAGGTGGCACTGGTTTTCCCTTTTCGAAACTCGCATGCACCTCGCATACGGTGACCCAGCAGCGGTTGGGAGGATGCTGCATTGCAGCAATACGTTTTTTCTTGGAGTTCGGCTCTGGAAGCGCTGGAAGAGTCTCCGTCAGCTCGTCTACCAACACGACGAGAGTACTGTCCTCAAAGAAGGAAGAGATGTACGCTTTGCAGTATTCCTCGAACTCCGGTAATGTTGTGGTCGATGGCATCTTGTAAACGCGTTTAATGGGGGAACCATCAGGCAATCCACGTGGTGGCTCAAACGAGAGCTCCTCATCCTGCAACTCCCGACGCTTCTTGGGGCCTTCTGCACGTTCCATGCGTGCCCAGAGGAGAAAATAGCGGTGATTACAGCACACATTCTTGGAAACGGCGGTGCACCATGTGGCCATTGCCGTGTGCACCGCTGCCGCCCCCTTGAAATCATTAATGGCTCGAAGATACTTGTCGAGAATAGCGATGGTGGAGATAGAAAAGACATAGTAGTGCTCCTTGTCAAGGTGTTCTGCGGCCTCCCTCAGCGCCTTCACTTGTCCCTCAACCGTGAAGCAGGAATCATCAGGGCAGACGTACATCTCCGATACAATCGCGTACACGGTATCGGCAGGGAGGAGCATATCCACCTCAGGAAGCACACGAACGTAGTCGTGCCAGAAGACATGTGAAAAGAGACCAAACGGCATGTGTGCACCGCGTGAGTCTCGTCCCCTGATGTACCAGAACACCTCGGTGACGCGGAAGCACAATGCTGCAACGAAGAAGAGCACCATTCCAGCCTCTGTCAAATTATTATTCGTTTTGTGCAGCTCGTGAAGGCGGTAAAGCCACTTGAGTACCTCAGGCAGCGCATTCTGCCGCAAAAAGTTCTGCACAACCTCAAAGTACGCAAACACTTTTTCCTCTTTAAATTGCATTGACCTATCCATCTGCAGACGCAGAACATCATTAAAAAGGCTGAGCGCTGTCTGAGACATCGTCAGAAACTCTTCTGAGAAGCGTGGGGGGGCCTTTTCATTACCTTTTGCATCCACCGTTATGGCATTGCTGCTCCTTTTGTGATCTGTGTGACACGTCCTGTTCTCTCCCTCAAGCAGGTACTGCGATATTGGAATGCGGCATTCTACAGAGAGAAAAAGTGGCTCCACGTCGTGGTGGCGGTTCGACATACCAGCGTCACCACCTGATTGGCTGCAGTTAGCCTTGTACAACGCGTTGTACTTTGGTGATGGGGGCACAAAAGGCTCACCGTCTGCGCGTCGCGCCTTCTCCGAGAGGTCTTCGAGTTGAAATTGAATAAAACGGCCCACTAGACGCAAATTACGCGATTTGGACTCCGCCACCGATACCAACGCATTTGCCGTGAGAGACTTCATTCGCGCAAGTGCATTGTTCCATTCAAAGAAGGATCGACACATCAGAAAATAGATATGAGAAGCAATCGTACGTACATGCATGGAACAACTACTCATCAGACGAAACACAAGCAGCACGACGCCGCTGCTCAATCGCACTGTTCCAGAAATTATGACAGGAAATAGTGAGCACACAACCTCCAAAAAGGCACAGGAACTTATCTGGAGCGCAACCGTTGAGTTCCCCAGGTGCAGGAGGCTCTCCAACATGACGAAAAATGGTAGAACAACACCAACCATCTTATTCCTTTGAATCGTTTGTAAAACACACGGAATGTCCTCTAGAAAAATGCTGCACATACGCGATCCAATAGCCGTTGCAAAGGTAGACATGCGTCCGTCCCACTCACGAAGTTCAGTACTTGGTTTTTTGGTCCCTCGCGAGTCGGCCTTGTCCACACCTGCGCTGTAGCGCAAGAGAACTTGCGCATCTGTCAAGAAACCAATGAACCCGCTGAGAATCTTGTCGTCCCCTCTCTTTACCAACCAATCGCGTATTACACCTCTTGGGGAATAATAGACAATCCACAGCATTGCAATGGCCAGTTGCCGCTTGTCTTCAGCAGCAATGGCGTCATCCACCTTGTCGTACAGCTGCTGATACGTTTTCCGATTGGCAGATATCCTCCATAGCAACGCAAAAAGCTGAGACGCCACCCAACTTAGAGCCACAGCTGGAAAATGTGGGTTGTTTGAAAGGCGACAGATAAACTCGTACAACGTGCGTGTAGCAGCTGCTCGTTTTTCACGGTCCCTGTTCATCAGCAGTCTTGAAAACGGGCCAACCAAAATACGTGTCAGAAAGATTGGTCTTTTATAGGACGCAGAAGGCAGCATCAATGTGACAGCATGTGCATCTTCCAGAATAAGCCTCAAAAATACACTCAATCCATCCACATCCACGTGCTCCTCCAAAAAATCCACAATGCGCTGATAGACATTCAACATATGACCACGATCACAGCAGTTGCACAGATTTCGCACGAACAGAGCAACCTGCCGGGCCACAACGCCACTGTTAGCGAAGCCGTTGAGAGTTCCAAGTACCTCTGTGCAGAGTTTGCCAATAAGAGTATAAAAACTGGGTTCAAACAGTTGCTTGCGAGAAGTGCCGGGGTTCTCCAGGGTCCATATGTACACAGAGCGCAATATCACACCAAACAGGAACCACAAAAGTTCGGTCATTTCCTTTTTAATATTTCGAGGAGGTTGAGCAGCAGAAGCAGCAGCAGAACCAGATCCTTCCCGGGCGGCATCCGCAAGTCCTTCGGGTGTGAGTTGCTTAATTTTGTGCAGCAGATGAAGCCACGTTGTGGCAAGACCAGCATAGATACGGAAACGTTGTCCATTATATAGCAAATCGTTTGAAAGAAAATGATAGAGGTACATCGTCACGGAAGTTCGCACCAGGGTTGAGGCTTCCTGGTGTGCTCGATCCCCCTGGCGCCGTCTATATGCCAGTGTAGTAATACCATAATGATGCGCCTTGAACGAAATGTCGATCAACTGATCCAACGCTGCAGTACGGCAGTCCAAGTTCACCTTCCCCGATGGAGAGCTGATAATTGCGAGGTTGAGGGAGGAAAGTAAGGGGTAAAATGCAAGAATCTCTGCAAGTGGTAATTGTCGCATCAGTCCCATAATCTCCATGAAATTTTCATTTCCCTTGTCGGCATTTTCTGCACTCAAACCTCTCGAATTCAAGAGAGCATCATCGCCACGGACGATACGTTCTAATACAGACGACGTATTCTTGAGAATGCCAGCGATAATCCGGTTTGAAGCGTAGAGAGATGTACGCGTTTGTGTGGAGACCTGCAAAACAGGATTTCCGTTGTTAAGAAGTGCTGATGACGGCGCCTCAGAAAACTTGGTGAGATATCCACCAGCTGCAATCACTACCGCCTGATCTGCAGATACAAATTTGATATCCCAACTCTCCCTCACTTGCACCACACCATGACGGGTGATGGGGAAAGCGGCATAACCGAGTTTGTAGAGCCGCTGCTGCCCTTCTACAGCTGGATTTTTCTTTAAGTGCGCAGCGTAAAGAGTAATAAAGATGTGGTGAGCATCCGTCAGATAGAGTGGAAGTTGGACCTTGATCTCATCGCTTAGTTCGAAATCACTGCAGTTATGAATTGTGGAAGTCCATAAGGAAGTCTCAAGCACCTGGGCAGAGAGTCGGCGCCCATAAAGCAGTGGCAGACCCTCCTCTACAAGTGACACGTCCTGGTCCTTCACGCATATCTGCATCAAGTAAGTTCGGTGCGTGCTGGACAACTTTCGAAGATAGCCGCTGCTCGAGAGTTTCAAATTATGCAGTCTGAAGTAGTACACGTTGTGATACGAGTGAAAGAAACCAGAGTTGAGAATCGGTATCGCGCAGGGAACGTATCTGCTCGTCTCCGGACGCGCCCCTGGGATATCAGGATTGAGCAAATTCACCAGCGTCTCGTTTTCCTCCGGACGAGGTGTACTGCACTGCGAGGGAAACGACACCTCATGTGCCGTGCAGTCTGACAGAGTGAACTCCAGCTCGATGGGAAGAGTCCGCAGTGAGCCTCGCGAGCGCTCGTCATCTACAAAACGGAAGAGCTGCGCATCACTAAAGTTCTTTCTGTACAAGTTTTTCACCTCAATAGATTCAGTAGACTTCCGCTCCTCCTGACAGCGCACTATGTTCCATCCCAGCTCCTCCAGCACATCGGACGACATGGTCAGAAGTTGTGTCTCCTGCTTCATTGGAATAAGATGTTGAGTTTTGTAGCGGTCAGGTCTGGCATAGAGATCCACGTAATCGTCGTAATCCTCGCTGGCGGGGCGGAACACACGCACAGCAAGGTAAAGTGAGGAGATAAACTCTCGCGGAATGAAAGCCACAGCGTGATTTTTCCGGTTTAAATTATCACGCTCTTTGTGGGGGTAAAAAATATCGACCCCCAAGTCAAAGAAAAATGTCTCTGACACCTTCATTTTGTTGTTCGGCGTTGCACTGAAGAAAAACACAGATAAAACAAGCGGGTCTACAGAATTCCCGTGCATTTCAATCATGGGTCCACCGATCTTTGTGCACTCGACCCGAAACGGGGTGCCACCGGTAAACACACCAACAGAGGGGATCGGCTTTATCGTCTCCACCTCGTTGACCCAGATACAGTTTGTTGTTGAGCCAATTGTGCATGTTGTCTGTCGCTCTACATTCGCTCCAGTAGGACCGCAGAGATCAAATGAGCGGTCACGCGCCCTTTCCCACACTTGAATTGGGTCACCAAATGTCAATCGTGACAATGCACTTTTTAGCACGGCACTCGCCGTTTTCGTAGCGAGGTCGTGCTCTGTTATTAGAGACTCTGAAGGGGCGTTGTGCGGGAGGTCTTCGTCATCGAAGGTCACAGAGGGGTCTTGCAGCAGCTCCTGTTCAAAAAAACACTGCAGAGTCCCCAGGGACCGCTGGTCAGGCCCAGCAGGTCGTTCCCGCTCTGCCACCCGCCTTTGTGCGCGAAGGCCATTCGAGATTATTATCTGCTTGGAGCGAAAAAAACCAAGCTGGATGCTCACAGCGGAAAGGTCTCCCTCGCGTTCCTCTCCTGGGGGATACAAACAGCGACCAGGTTCGCGCTTCGTTTCATAAACATGCCACATCACGTGTCGGGTGCGCGTGTCTGACTCAGCTAAGCCCAGGGGGCTCAACACGCCTGCCGCATGAGTCTCATAGGCCTCGTGTGGTGGAGCCTCGTCAAAAAAAACGTTTGACTCATCCTCCGTGCTGTCAGACAAAATGCCGTTACAGTTATGAACGTCGGTAACCGGAATGCCCGACAGAAGACTCCCGTTAGAAAATGTGCTGTGTTCGCCAGCGCCACTGTTTACCATGTTCACACTGTCTTTGCTCTTACTATTGTGGCCATCGGCACCATCATTGCTGTCGTCGCCGTCATCGACATTGACCTTCTTGTTTTGATGTTCCATTCCATTGCTAAGAATTGGCTTCTCTACTAGTAAGCGAGGAACAGCAACTTCTTCACCCGACGACAATATGCCATCGCTGTCACAACCCAACTTCATGCAAGATGAGTCGTTGCCATCACTTACATTCTCGCGCCACGGGCACTCTTTGCGAAGAGGAGACGCTAGAGTTTCCACCATGTTACTCGGTGTTTTACTCTCATTAATAGACACCGTATTGGGGATTTGCGAAGTGTAAATATTCTGGGGGGTCTCCAGTCGTTCGTGCCCCCTGCTCAATTGAATTGGTCGAGCAACGTGCACCACTAAGCCCTCATCACCGTCATCATCATCATCATTCTCCTTGTCATCATCTTCAGCACCACCAAATGCATCAGCATCACGATAACTGGAAGAAACACAACTTCCGGTGTTAGCAGAGGGAAGCGGGTGATCATGGCACTCTTGCTTCTCCTGCCACGTCTGCAATTTCTTTTCGATCTCCGCTCGGATGGCATCCCCCTCTTTTTGCGCCAAAAGGCATTCCGTTGAGGACACACGAGGCGGTGGCGGCAAGGTGGCTGTCACTCGGGAAATGTTGACATCCACTGGCTTGCTGCTCTCTATTTCCCGCTCCATCTCCAACACGATACGCCTCTCGATCCCACTCCCCAACTCCATGACGACAATGTCTCTCCACTTTAGATCAGTGCCCGCAAAACAACCACGCAGACACAACAACACTTAAGCTCTATCACTCTTCCAGTCCTTCACGCCTTCACCTTTTTTTTTTATTATTTTCCTCCTCCCCACTTCGACGGCTGGACTTCCAGTTGACACTCCTATCGCTAAGCCTTATCTTTACTGAGACGCAAATGCACCAGTGACGTAAGGTAATAATAATCAGAAGGAAAAAAAAAAAAAACGAAAATAACATGTAAACGTCTATGCGCTCATACCTTCCAGAGTAATTAAATGGGTGCGAAATCGCTTCTGCGATCGTTGGGCTGTCAATCGATCAGTTGCTGAGGGTGTTACGTAGCGACACAAGACGGTAGAACAGAAAGGAAAAGGAATACAAAAAGATAACGTCATCTCCTTTTTTCCTTCTATCAATCATAACAAGAGCAAGGTAGAAAACACGAACCTGCTAAAGAAAAAAAAAGATGAAAATAACAAAAACGGGTACAGTAATGTGACGGATCTCAGACATATTCACGACGGTGCGTGTTCACCAGCTTCATCTGTTGCTCCTTATGCGACAGTGATGAGAGGTCCAGCGATGTGTAGGGCAAGAGCGCCGTGTAGTGTTCCCCTTTCCTTGCCATACCCCTGTACGGCGCGCCTGCTGCATATGAATTTTGGCCTCTTTGACGGCAACAAAAGAGAATGCAGATGCTGAGAGCTATCCCAAAAGTAGTTGTGGCAAATATAATGATAGCCGCCTGATCTGCCTCGCCCGCCACGTCTCTGATCCCCGTCTGATTGCTGTCTAGATATGAAGGCGGTATCCTCCGCTTTGATGGGATTCGAGAAGAGATCGTGAACACCGCCTGTTCACCTAATCCTGACAACAGCATGAACTGATAATTTTTTGATTTATCAGCTTTTAAAGTGTAAGACTTGTTGAAGGAGTCATCAAAGCAGAAGGGCGACAATATGCAACGGGGTTCAAATAGCACCAGCACTGTTAGAGGATCACCAGTCACCCCGATATCAGCACTTGCATCTACAATACATCCGACATCCTTTTCCTCCTCCGCGCTGTTGAGCTCATCATCTTCAACGCATTGGGTGTGGAAAAAAAAAGTCCCGTAGGCATTCACTGTTGAGTTTATAGAGCCGCCAATAGGAAGAAGCGTCGACGAGTGGACGAAGCTGGAAGAGTCGTCGCCGCTCTCGGTAATGCTAGCTTCAAGGACGGACCGGCTGCATCCACCACCAAAACCATCGGTATTCACCAGGTACTCCAGTGGCTTTGTGTTCTGGTATACTTCAGGAGGACCTACGGAGACGGTCACCGTCACGTTACCCTTACGGTTGGGTATGCACATCAGCACGTAATACACGTTCCGGTGTAGAGAAAGAATCCGCTGCGCCATCTGTTCAAAGGCTGGCACAATAGATTCCGATGACGATGTGGCAAAGTAACCAGATTTAGAAATTTTGCGAAGAAAAGTGGTGTCGGAGCGATTGGAAATAGCGAGCGCCATTGTTGTAACGTTTGCTGTAGCAAAATACTGTGCCTTCTGAACGGCCTCCGTCTCTGGGATGCGCGCGGCCGTGTCGTAGCCGTCAGCAAAAACGATGAGCGTTGTGTAGGTGTCACCCTCAAAAACAGAACCCATCCGGTAGCTAGCCTCCAGACCAAAGACAACTGCACCGTACAGGTTAGTCGACAAAGGGTCAGAGAGGGTAACGGGCAGTCTATTCACTGCGTTGGTGAGCAGAGCAAAGTTTGTTGTGTGTGACTGCAGCGTGACGGGCTTTGATGCACCGTCGAACACAACGAGGGCGATGTAGTGATTGGTTGCATTCCCCTCTGCAAGGCCTGAAAGGAGCGCCGTTAGAGCTTGCTTTAGCCCCTCTTCATAGTGCAACGTCACGTATTGAGTCTGTTGGATCATCAACGTTGTGATTTGCACAATGCCACCGTGCGGTGCCTCACGCCGTACGCTCTCTACATCGAAGCTGAGTGGCGGGTCGTCAATGGAAAGACCATTGATATCCACTGAGATGTTTGAGGCTCCAAGCCCCTGCACGGGAAATCCGTAGCAGTCTGTCACACGCACCATCGACAAGTAATTTGACGGCACCGTGGCGACTTGTGAGACAGTGGTGAGGAGAGGGCAAGTGGTATCGATGCAGATGCCATTGATGCATGAAGTCCCCACACAGTCATCCGCGTCCTCGCAGAAGAAATTGTTCACCTCGCATCCCTCCACGGAAGAGAAATCTGCCTCGAACGAGTGTTTCTGATGGGAGTCATCTAACGATTCCGGCCCATCAGTCCTGATTTCACCGCCGTAGGAGACCTCACTGGGGAGACCGTCACTGTTACATTGCATGTTCAGTCTAAATGTGGAGCCAGTCACTTTACTGGCAACGACAAGATATGTGTTTCGTGGACCGTTCGCGGTGAGAGGCTGTACCATCTCCGTGAACGACTCCACGCACTCCGTTTCAGTTGTAACCTCCACATAGCCTCGCTCGTCATTGGTGCAGCTGCCCTCGTCCGTCGCCAACGCACAGAAGTAGAAACTGACCTTAGCGTTCACTCCGAAGACATCGGTGGTAGTCGTGACGGGAGACGCGTGCAAAAGGGTGATTTTTCCAGCCTGACACTTTTGTTCTTGCGCTTCGATTAGGCCAAGCCCAAAAAGTAGTGCCGGCAGCAATATTAGAGGCAAGAGCGGGAACGGAAGTGGGAGGTGGTGGACAGTGAAACCAACGGGAACTGAACCTAGAATTGCCATGAGTGCAAAAGCAACAAGCTGCCTCTAGAAGTTGCATGGAGGCAAGGCGTATTCATGCCGTGGAGCAAAAAAAAAAAAAAGGAAGAGAATGAGAATGACAAGAACCATAATAACCCCACCAAAAGCAGCAGCACAAGAAGAGCCAAGTAGACGAGAACTGCAAAAGGAGGGGAAAGAGGGGCACAACAAGGAAGTTAGAACAGAGATGACCACCCACATCACCATTCAACGAAAAGTAGCTCTGAATGCAAGGAAGAAAAGGCGCCGCGACACCCACTCATCCCTCGCACACACACACGCGAAGGGAGGAAAAGTGCAGAAGGGGAGGAGGGATTTCACGAACCGTCAAAAATCCAAACGGGAAGGGAAAAAAACGAAACAAACAAGGAATGGTACGCGTCTGTGCGCACCTAAATACGCACATACAAATATTACCAGACATCATCGCGATGTCACAACGCGCGTGGTTGACAAAAGGGCTCACACACCATTGTTTTTTTTTTTTCATAGAAGTGTCAGTTATCATTCTGCGTTGACGGGTCCGCCGCACAATACTTCTTTTTTCCTCCCTTCCTTGCGCATACATAGCTCTCCTCCTTCTCGCTCTCTATTTGTGTGTGTGTGCATCGGGAGAGAAGGTTCGTGCATGAGTGCGGGATACGATCTGCAGCTACTCCACATTCGGGTTCTCCTCCACGACAAATATGCCCTCCACGACAGCTGCAACTGGACGGTGCTTCACGGACGCAACTTCAACCTTGTCCGTGACGCTCACCAGTACGGGGGTTGTATGCGTCTGGAAACCGGTGATTGCCTTGGGTTTTCCAGCCACTGCCACTGTATCGACAGGAAGGCCCACACGCACCTGTACCCCATCCTTAATCACCTCCATCGTCGCATCGACGGCAAGGACCATACGAGGATTTATGCTTGGCGCAATTGTGAGAAGCATATAGTGGTACTTGCCAAGAATGGTCTTCTCGTAGTGCAGGGCGCTATGGAGGAAGCCAAGAAGTCCCATGAGAGCCGTCGGCGAGACCAGTGCACGGTCATTTTGCAGTGGGGACAGAGTAAGATGACCTTTCCCCATCATTGTCAGGCCCTGTGCCAGTCGCACAGAGAAGAGCTGATACGCAAAGCGGTCCCTATGGTAGTAGGAAGCCAGGTTTCGCAGCTTGCTTGCCACACGAGCGTTATTGCTCCCGGCTGCGACTATTCCCATGGCAACAATAGCGTTAATCGCAGTGGGCACATCGCTGTCGTGGGACAGACGGTTCAGTGTCTCCACAACGGACATACTCGGATTGGAGGCAGAGAGAAGGGCGTACACTAGGGGAATTGCATGTCTGCCTGACATGCTTACATCACCTTTATTCACCGTGTCCACAAGCAGGGCGTGAATGATAGAACGCTTTGCCATTTCCGCCCCGATGTCCTCCCCAAGGGCAACCAGACCAATGCCCAGAACAGCTGCAGCCTTGTAATTCATTGGTGTCTGTTTGGAGGCGGCATTGGATTCATGCTGTTGCTTTTTCTCCTCGTCGGGTGTGGGATTGTCCAACTCCTCAGGGTCTTCATTCTCAGCAATGGCATGAAAAAAATTCTGGATGACAATAACATTTCCAGTGGCAGCGTAGGCACAGCTGCGCACCACAATTTCCGTGTAGCGACGGATTACAGGCGAGAGGGTCTGTGTGGCGTCAAGAAGCGTGTCAGCCGCCTCCTGCTTCCCCAGGAAGAGGCATCCTACCGCTAGAATAAGATAACAAATGGCAGGTTCCTTCAGTTGATCGTCTTCAATTTCCATAAGGCAATTCACCATAGTCTCCGTGAGCTCCTCGTCAGTGGAGCCCACAAACACCATCGCCAATGCGAAGGCAGTCATGCAGTGCACCTCAATTGCCTGATCACCGTCTGCCAGAATTGGGATTAGCAACTCTTTGATCTCCTCCTTTTGTGTCCCCGCGTACGCATATCCAAGTCCGAGAATGGCCCCTATGCTTACCTCCTTTTGTGGGACCCCAACACACTCGGAGAGAAGACCCAAGGCTGGATCAAAAGGGTTCGTCACACCACACATAGCCACACCTGTGGCAAGGCAAGCGCCAGCCTTGATGTTTGTGGCATCAGAGTAGAAGTACTTGTAGATCTCTTGCAACCCTTCTGCGTGGTCCCAGAGATGAATTAATCCCAGCATAGCGGTGGTCGCAATGAGGCGGTTCTCTGTCTGTTCGTACGGCCATGAGGCACTCTTCTCGGTCAGGTACGTGTCCTTGCCGAAGCCGCAATTTACCAAGCCACTAACGAAGGAGCACGCCAATTTGAAAGAACTGTCAGTAGAGTTGCTCACCTGCTGCCCGTCAAGTCCCGTCTTGAAGACATCCTCCGGACTTTTGGGGGCCATTGAGTCCAATTCCTGTGCAACGTAGCGGTAGAGCTGCGAAAGCCGCATGTTACCCATAGCATCGACAAGCAACTCGTCCTCCTCATTGTCAATACTCACAAAAAGCCTATAGCGGGCACAGCTCAATGCCATCTGCAGACACACTGAGGCTTTGCGGCACTTCCCAAAGAGTCCTCTCACAAGGCTGCGATCACCCAGCTGCAACGCCACAAGGAGTGCTTCGGTGTAAGACTCCATCTTGACGTAAATATCGTAAACCACGCGGAGGGCCAGCGTGTCCATGGGACGCGTCAAGTATTTACTGATAGCGGCCAAGTAACTTGCGATGCGCCTGTGATTGTGACTCTCAACAAGCGGCAAAATGGCATTCACATCCTCAACCTCCATAAGAAGATCAACGGCAGTTGGTTCATCCTGATGGCTCACCATGTAGCTGACAATCTGCTGCACAAATCCTGTCAACTGGTTGACACCTTCTGCCTTGCTCGTGCGTTCTTTCCATTCTGCACTGATAGAGCCGCTGAGAAACCGCAGGTATTCATGACCCCATTGTGCAAGATCGTCCTGCGTCCCCTGTAGCTTGTGCTCCAGCGCGCCACGACGTCCATCGGTAAACTCTATCGTCATGGCTACAAATGAGAGAACGTCATGAAGACGCATCGCAAGAGATGCATCTTTTGTCTCCTTCAGAATCTTTTCGAGCTGTGCATACATCGGCCGCACGTGCTTCAGAGGCTTTGGCACAGACGCTACGCTGCCACTTGTGTGCGTCCTCAGCATGTCGATGAGTTGCTCAACAGCAAAAGCAGCAATTGCCGTATTGCTGTCACCGGCGCGTGTGACAAGAAGTTCCACTTGGCTTTTGATGAGCTCATCCTCTTCACTCATCTTTAGCGGCTCCGTGTCACGAGGTTTCTTTTCACTGTCCTTCTTTCCCTTTGGGTCATCGGAGGGGACTGCAATGCTAACAGCCTTCCTGTCATCGGCCATTGTTGGCTTGTCTGGAGGAACGCCCGCCCGCACTCCCGCCTTGTCCTCGTCTTATTGATCTTGTGAAGTGAACAACTCCCCGTTTGTCCTTCTTATTTTTCCCCCTCCCTGACGTCTCCTCCTTCTTTCTACGCCGCTACTGTTACCCCCGAAGTTGATGGCGATGCTGATGATGGACGTGCACTGCTCCAGACAAACCGACCAAAGAAGGCGTACGTACGCTTGCCACTTCGAGTGTCCACAACCACAACAGCGGCAATATGCTAACAAAAATATTTTTTTTTCTTCTGTTCGTCCCCTTTTGTTGGATTCGCTTTTTTTTATTATATTCTTTTTCACAAGACAAGTAGAGGGAAAAGAGAAAAAAAAAAAAGAGGCTTTTCTCACTGCTGAAAATGAGAAGATGGAAGAGGTGGAAACCGGTGCGGGTGTAGAAGGCAGGCAGGGAGAGGGAGAGAGAGAGACTCATGCACCCATCGTCCCCCTCCCTCCCTGCGTCTTCGGTATTCTTCACATTTCCCCCTCTTCCTGCAAGCTTTCAGACTTCATGCTTTACATTTTATTTGAGATGACGACAGAACGCATAAGCTGTTGAATTGCAGAGGAAAAGTAGACGAAGTTGCTTTCCGACGAGTGCTCGCTCTGCTTGGGAAGCTCCAAATTCAGCAGGTTCTGGAACTCCTTCATCACCGCCATGACTTTGCTCCTCCGCTTCCCCACAGATAGCACCCCCAGGCAGCCACGCAGCAGAACGTCTACCATGTGGAACACGAGACCGGCACGTCGCTCCCTATCGAATGAGAGCCCTTTTGTATGACAGAGCGAAAAGAAGGAGCTGTGGCGCACTGCCGAGAGAAAGGGGCTGTGAATCATCCCACTGTATGCGTACGAAAGATTTTGCTCCATGCCCCTGAGAAAACACGTTCCGGTAGCGCTGTCCCAGCTGCTATCGGTTATTAGGCAAGCAAGGTGATGTGCACAGGCGTTGTTGGAGAGGTACAGATCCACGTCAACAGCACAGAGTCGCAACGAAGATTCATCAGCGGCCTCGTACAAGACAAAATCCACAGAAATGTAGCCCATGATGCACTTGCGAAACGCAGCTTTGCAGACGCTTATTGCTGCGTCACGAACCTCATCGTATGGCACGAATATCTGTACCGGAAAGCTGCAGCCCATGACGGTGTAGGCAGGGGCGAGCATTGGCTCGACAACGGAGTGCAGGTGCACAGCACCTGTCGGCTCAATGAAGAGGTTCGCCGTCAAGGATGACTTGATCCGGTTCGGCACAGCCTCTACACAACCACCAACAACATCGAACATTGCTGCATACGCGTCCCAATCGGGGTAGCTGTTGGGGTGTACCAGACGTGCGCGCCTTCCCACGTGTTCCTTCAGCTCGGCCAGAACCCCATCAAAATTCTTCTGCGATTCATCCTCGCCCTTCAGCACACGAATGCGATTCACATCAAAGTACGCGTGGCCACGGCTGAAGAACTCTGTTTCCAGCTTCACCAACCACCGATTGACATCCCGGTGTTCCAGCATAAGTGTCGCCAATGCTCGAAGCAGCTCCTGTGTATTGCGCAACTTCTGCGCACCAATAGGCATGGGCACGTCCGCCAGGTCCAGAAGGCGCCTACAACCGCTTTTAGTACCAAAGGCTTGCGCGAGAGAAGGATCCGCGCCAAGCATCGGTATATTGAGAGTTATTGCGAAAGAAAGCTCCTCTGGACCAATCAAACCAGGAACAATGTAAGCGCAGCGGCCTCTACAAAGTGCCCCGAGACATTTCATCAGCCGAGAGCTAAACAACACCAATCGTGTGAGACTGAGACCCTCTGGAAGCCGTTTCGCAACATCAGGAACTAGTATCGTCAGCCGTTGATGTGAATCCCGCACACCGGCGTCACTTAGCAAAGTGTGGTAGTAATCCAAAATTTCCGGCTCTGGTCGGAACGGTGCAAGAAGAACTACATCGACATTGGAGTCACGCAGATCTGTCAGACGCATAAGCTGACCCATTTGTAGTACAAAATAAAAAGGAATGTGTTTCGCCTGAAAACGGGGGCATGATAACGATGGCAAGTGAATAATTAAGCGGCGCTCCTTCGTTATCAAAGGCCATTTCTGAACAAACTCCTCCATCGTTTTCCTCCACCGTAGTAGTCGCGTCTCCTTTTGTGCCTTAATGGTCTTCCTCGTCATGCAGTGCGACCTGTAAAGCGCCCATCTGCGCTGAATAATATTGGCAGCTCGGGTGCCAACAAGCAAGTGCCGGTATGCAATGCGGTTTATATACATGCGCCATGTTGCTTGGATCTTCTGCGCTGCAAGGTAGTGACCATTAACACCATGTGAATACTGCCGGCCCGCTCTGTTGGTGAGTGGCTCCACCACCTCACGGTTTGCGAGGCACTGGAGCAACTCCTCGCAAGAGAGGATGTCATGCACCTGAAACGAAGCCAGTTCTGCAACTTTCTTTCCGTCCACAAATGCGAGATCGATGCCATAGCTATTGAGGAACTCCTCCAGCCTTCGTATGACAAGCTCCACATTGCCCCAACACGCCATGTAGCGCCGCTTGAATGAGGCAAACTCAGGCGTGCTTCTGAGAGTGACGCCCTTCCGGATGATAAATTCATGCATTGAATACACATCCAATAGCTCTGCATACGTTCTCGTATCTCTGTCAAACTGCGACTGTGGTGGGAATTTGTCTTTTTTTGAATCATACAAAGTGAAAGAGGATGTGTCGGCAGTGGATGTATCAGCCGGCTCACTGCGATGAGCCCAATCCCACTCCTTAAGATCCTTCAGGTTCAGTTTGCCTGGTATCTTGCTGATCTCTGCCACGTCCAGCACGACACCATTCAGGCGATTATACGGTGAGACGTTAGTCATCACTTTAGAGGTCATCCGCATCCCAAGAGGGTGCATTTGCGCTTTTGTCGCCCTCAGCGGTCCGTCAGTGGTGAGCAGTTTTTCGAGATCTACGTCTGGCGGAAGATTTCCTCTCTCTATCATGCGCGAGAGATTTTGCTGAGCGGCAGGCTGCTGTGGAACTGGCGCATGGCCTGCCCGCTTAGGCGTCACACGCTCCAGCTGTGGGTGTGGTTTGGGTGGTCTCATGAGTGTTCCTCTACACCTTTCCCCAAGCAGTACTGCAATCGCACCACCGATTCCACGAAACGATAGGGAATAAAGAGAACCTAGTGCCGTTTCTGCTCCTGTGAACAAACGCAGCAGAAACAAAAAAAAAAGGTAGAGGGATTTTTTTTTATTTGAATGCCCACACACTCGAAATATTATTATTAATAATAATAAGTCCCATCCTTGAGATGGCACGTCTCACCATTTAGTGGGGCGTAATGGTAGGAATAGTAGTAATAGTAGTAGTAGTAGTAGTAATGGTAACGGGAACTTAGGACCTAAAACTGCGAAGCATAGAGCCGCTGTTCCCATCAGTTCATCAGAAAAGTAAGATTATCCTCCGCACCATCTCGCTCCACGACATCTTCATTTACCACAACAGGTGCTGTCGGGGCGCCGCCAATGGGACGTGTGGGCACCATCTCCTCTGCGTTGGGGTCCTCTGTGAGTCCCGCACGCACCCGCTCGAGCTTGTCTCGAAGCACCCCGATAGCATCGTACAGTATCTGCACCACTGGAAGAACACCAGTAGATTCTACAATAAAGGAGAAGTTATAGTACCCAGATTTGTTCTGCTTCTGGCGCACCAGCACAAGCGGCTCTGTCAGTTTGTGAAACGGCGGCTCTTTTGACAAGCATTCACGGCAGTAGATGCAGGCATCAGGGTTGACGAGCAACACCTGCTCCGATCGATCGTCGTAGCAGAACACCTGTCGTGGGCAGCGCTCAACCCACTGGCGTCGCTGCTCCACGTCCAGTTTTGCAAGACCGTCTTGATTCAGGACAATCTCTGGGGCGTAGCGCATTGCGACAGAGGAGACCGGCATAAACTTTGCGTGTGTCTTGGCAACGTTCTTGCGAATAAACACCCGGAGGTTCAGCTCCTGAGAACGACCAAGTGTCAGAAGCCAGACGCCACGCTCTTCAGAGCTCACGGGGTATACCTCCTCGTCGTCTATCTTCAATGCGTCGACGAACACCTGAAGGCTGTGCTGGTCTGCTGGGCAGCGCACATTTAGTTCCCCCGTGATTTGACAATCGCCGCAACCGCTACCACCGCAGAGGCAGTCACGGGAGAACTGCATCCGCCTTGCCTTCATCGAGTAGAGTGGAACAAGGCCGATTCGGTGTGCAATCATTTCGTCAGGGAGGACAGATGTGTTTTGAATGATTGTCACCGACTCGACCCCAAGCACCGGCACCTCCGCCAGCAAGACGCGCCGCAATCCGTTGGCAAACGAGTTGTCCACCTCGTCCAGCTGAAACTCCAGCGTCTCGCCGGCGGAGTGCTCATGCCTCTTGCAGTCCAGGACCTTGAGCTTCATTCGATGTGTACGTCACCGCCACCGCCACCTGTTCCCTGACCTGCAACACAAAAGCCCAGACGGACGAAGACAGAGAAAGAGGAGAAGAGGGAAGAAATGCAGCAGCTTTCCAGCCCCCTGACACAACAGTACCACATCACAGCACCCTCAAGAGTTGCGCTGCAGTGCTAAGCAGCAGCAGCCGCAACAACAATCATAACTATAGTATCAACCACAGCTGGAACATTGTTGTAGGGAAGAACAAAGGTGGAAAATGAACAAACGAAGAAATTTTCAAAAGTCTCAAATTTGTGTGTACTACTAACACAACGACAGCGACTCGGGGACATGCCGACACACACACACACACTAACAGGCATGTACATATGTATGTATATTGATACAAGAAGAAGAGTGAAAAGAGTTTAGGAATTTGCTTCTACTCATAAAGAACGGGGAGCAGCATGGCAAGCCTGAGTCACGCATACAAAATGAAAGCCTGTGCCTTAACACCCCTCTCTACTATTTGTTTTTTTTTCTTTTCCTTTCCGTCTCGTGTTGGCCTTGCCTCACTGGATAGCCTTGTCCTTGTATTCCGGCTTTACATGCAGGAATGGGGTGGGGTAAAAAGTCACATTGATTGAGCGAGTCCAGAAACACCATCCCCGTCACGCCGCACCTATTTGCAAATCCGCAGGTAAAGGTGCTTGAGTTGTCGTGCCTCCCACCGCACGGTGTTTTTGGGAGAGGTATCTTGCTTGTTCGGGTCTGAATGAACAAAGGCAGGTATCTTTTCACCGTAGTGATCAGCTTGATCAAAGAAGTTGAGGATTTCATCGAACGTTGAATCCTTCAGAACAACCATGTGTTTTGCAAGATGCATAGAAAGCGCCAGGAAGCACCTCTTTGCGTAGAACCATGTATCGGTCATGATCTTGCGGTGGTACGGTTCCAATGATTTGACCACACGTGAGATGCCAAACTCAAAGTTGCCTTTTGAGCAGTAGAGTGTACCAATGACGAGGTTTACAATGCAGAGATGCAGTGGCTGCTTCTCCGGATCCGCGTACAGCAGCTTCTCCTCCTCACGTTCAATGTGTCGCATGATTTCTTCTGCTTTGTCGTTGAGCGCTGTCATGATGTACGCGACACAGAGATTGGCTAGTACAATAGCGCTGCAGTTCAGAAGACTCTCCTCGTTTGCCTCAACCACCGGCTCGTAGTAGCGAATAGACTCGCGGAATTTCGTTTCCTGCATAAAGAAGACGTGAGCCACGTTAAGCTTCCAGATCTCGTGCTCTGAACAGAACTCCGCTGACTGACGAAAAAGCTTTTCGACCATTGGGTAATTCTCAATTTCCCAATAGATGTTCGCTTGAGCCATCAGCACCGGGATGTATTCCTCCAGGGCATCATCATATTTCCGAAGCGCAATACGAACGCTATCCTTCTCGTGGCTCTGTTTTGCATCCTGGAGTTTTTTCGTAAGCTTTCGGAGCTGATCTATATGGTGCTGCGCTAGTATGTCGAACTTGCGGTACGCCTCAGCAGGCGACGTCTGCGCCGTGATGAGGCCGTCGAGAAAGTCGTAAAGCGACTGGTTCTTCTGCGAAAGGTACTTCCAGCTGAGGTGCGGGTTCTCCGCCAAAACATCTGCAGCGAGGTCAAAGTACTGGTACTTGCAGTAAAAGATCAACAAGTTCTGGAATGTCTCTGGTGGAAATGGTGGGTTCTGTAGAAGAAAGTTTAGTTTGCTGAATCCACTGGAGGGATCCTCTGGCATGCTCACGAGTGCAGTGTTATGTAGCGTGACAGGGTCCAGTTCCTCCTGTAGGCGCGGCGGCATGTCGGTGAGGGCCTCCTTGGCAGCGGGGACGTTCTTCATCATGAACTCTATTGCCGTCTTGAGATTGAACGCCTCGACGAGCGCCGTCTCCTTCAGAAGCTGCGTATTTCCGACTGATCGTGCCTCATTTCCCTCCGTGTTGCTACCAATATTGAGCTCCGGGTGTTCCTGAACACCGCGCTCGATGATCTCAGCAATGTGCTTCAGTGACGGGCCATATTGCTGCATGCGGTAGTACGTCAGAGCAATATTATAAGCAAGATCCGGCTTGAAGCCAAGCCCTGCATGTGCCTCCTGAAACTTCGCCAGCGCCTCTTCGTAACTGCCCTCGTTGCACAACACACAGCCCTGCAGAATTACCACATCAGGATCTTCTGCGGGGCACTTCTCGAGGAACGATTTAGTCTGCGGGATCTCCTCCTGTTCGTAGGCGATGGAGGCCTGCAGCTTCATCAGTCGCATCTCATACTGTTCAGAGTCGATCATGCTGCACATCTTGCTTGCCTCCGCGTAAGCCCCCGCCTTGTATAGCGCCTGGCAGACATACACCCGGTACTCCTCCACGTGGGGACATATCTTCACCAGCTGCTGGTACATCCGTGCCGACTCGGCAAAGTCACCCACGTGGTAGTAGCAATACGCAATGAGTGAGATGGCAGCACGGCTCCGAGGGAACTCATCCAGCTGCTGTAAGAGAATCTCGATTGCTTCATCGTACTGGTGATCGCGAATGTATCCGTATACCGTCGATGTGAAGTTTCCGTCCTGCACCTGGGCCTGAATACGTCCCAGCGTGGTGCCGCCGCCCGTTGTCGTCGTCGGTCGGATCCCAGATGACGTTGTTGGCCCATGCGCGGTACCCATCGCGCCAAAGCTCATCTGGGACCGCATTCCTGTCACGGGCCGAGATGCCATGGTATTCCTGCACTACGCCCTTCCCCCGCTTTGGTTTACAAATGAGTAGATGAATTAGTTAGCTGTTCGGCTGCTTGACACTTTTTCCCTGCCTTTTGCTGCTACTGCGGTAGATGCCGTCTCAGTCACAGCACGGAGAGGGCGCAGTAGAAGAATATAGACACAACGGACCTAAAAGAAGAAAAAAAAGCAACAGCAGCAGCAGCAGCATGATGAGAGGAGAAGAGTGCCAATGCAACGGACGAGAGGGAATCGCAGAGAATCGATTGCTTCAGCCGATCAGCTCACGCACGTAAATAAATTTGGCAAGACTTTCACCGGCTCATGGACAAACGAAAGATTACACACACACCAAAAAAAAAACACACACACAGCCACAACACCCTCATAAAAACAGGAGCAGCATAAAGGCACATATGCCTCTTATAATTTCGGTGTTTACACCACTCCTTGATGTGCATCAGCACGCTTACGCACCGCCATCCGCACAAACTGCAGATGCAGCCCGTCAAGGTTGTAGTAACGCTGCCACCCCCACAGCATCAGGAATGATGTTGACAGCACCGTAGTGCCAGAAATCCACGCAACAGCCTTGAGACCACCCACATTCGCCTCTTTATTCTGCGCTAGCATCAGGCACGTCACAACAAGAGCCAGAATCTGAAACGGCTTTGAAAATGCCTCAAGAAGGTGTCGTATCGCGTTTGTCATGGGGTAGAGTCGGGAAAAGATGACAATGTCCTCATGTGTCAAGTCGGACAGAATCAATTCCTGTATGCAGCTAAACGTATCGGTCAGTAGTCGATTCCAGAGAAGCAGCAGCGCGAGGAGCATAGAGGGTTCCTCTATATTCTCATGTGGAACAGAGATGCTGCACTGCACAGCAACAAAAACGAAGACGACACCCACAGCCGCACGCAATAGCAACAAAAAGCCTACAACCCGCCTGCTTCCAAACTTCCGAATAATTGGGAAAATGACCACAGCTACAGCGTTCGGGGCAATATGCACAAGCAGCAGCAGCAAAGTCCGCACGGAGGAGGAGACGGCACTGTCACAGAAAACCAAAAAGAGGTTGAAGAACCACGTCGCGAAGACGCAGCTGTACCCCTGCATCGCCCAAATCAACACGGCCGCCTTCATGCTGTAACGGGCCATAGTCTGTTGGGCAAATCTAATATACTCTTGTGCATTTCCTAAAGCATCACCTTCCATGCAGTTGTCCCTACCACCTTGTGGTTGGCCGTGTTGCTCTTGCCGTGTCGATTCCCGACGATCGCAGACGTAGAAGCCTATCCCTGCGACAAGTGCACATGCTGATGAAAACCAGCGAAATGCACGCAGCTTACTACCACCACTGGAAACGTCAAGAGGATGAAGATTCACTTCGCTGAAATAGCATGCGAGTCCCACGCCAACACCGCCCAGGACATCAGGTACTACGATGATGTCGTCCCCATGTGTCGGCGGCTTTCTCTCTAGCAACCTGTGCAACGCCGCCTCGCAGCATTCCAGAAGTTTCTCGTACATGATCATCATCACAGTAAATTGCAGGCCAGGATGCATGAAGAATCCACCCACGGGCACCCACAGGAGTGCAAATAACAAGGCCCATATGGGACCACAACATGACAGCTGTCGTAACTGCGCACCCACTAATACATTAGAAAGCAGCTTCGCACGCCACTTCTTGAGAAGGAATAAATCATTCAGGACGCCCCACACCAGGCACAGCAGCTGGGTCGACGCAAAATACAACAGTGCTCGTCTGCTGTTCTCGCTAAAGGGGGAAGTGGTGATGGATCCGATCTCGGGCACATGCTGCTTCAGGAAAACATAGAGATAAAAGGAGGTGAATATAGAGTGTAACAGACCCTTGAGAGAAACAGCCACTTGTGTGCGTCCCATGTAGTTTGTGACACTCTCACCTTCAAAACACACAGACCCAAATGTTACACATACACAATCAAACACAAAAACCAAGGAGAAAGGAAATAGAATGAATGGAAAGGAAAGACAAGATTCCTGACAGCGGGGAAAGGGGGGTGGCGCAGTGCAAACACGCAAAAACACAACTTTGTGTCGGAACATACAACGACATAATGAAAATTAAAGCATAGATGAAAACAAGAGGATAGTGTTCACAATGATTCATATAAAAGAAAATGGAGGAGGTGGAGACCACGACGTCTGCATCTTTGGGCCACTCTCGGGCTTTTGCTCGAGAGAACCCGTTGCGTTACAAGAAAATGAGGCGGATGCCGACCTCCACCGGCGGAGATACGGTGGACAAATAAGCTGCTGCAAACACACACATGCGCATACCTAATCCGGGGCATCAGTTTATGTAACAGTGAGGGGCTATTTTTTTTAACTACTATGCGAAATAAAAGTTGCTGAAGGCGGACGTAGACACACAGTTCCATTACCCACCATCATGCCATGTTTAGATTTATGATAGCGTCAATCCCTAATATTTTTAGACTATTTCTATTCCGCCATGTCTTCGTCCTCACTGTCATCCTTCTTGGAAAGTGATTGCTTAAACACCGCACCCTCGTCTGCATATACCGCCTTGCGCAATGTCCTGAACTCTTCCACTCGCTTTTTCTCGAGCAGCTCACCGTTTACGACGCTAGTTGACAGCATTGGCCGCCCGGACGCACTCACCGGTGCGACAGGACCCGTGATTCCCTTCGAGACATCCTCCTTCAACTGGTGCACGAATGCATTCACCTGTGGGTCCCACGTGCTGTTATCCTCCTTCACTCTGGGCTCGTCAACAAAACCCCCCTCCTCGTCCAGTTCGCAATGCACGTATGGGGTCTTCGGCTCCACTATCGGTATCGTCACAGGGTGCATGCGACGGTACGTCTCATTGTCTTCAAGATTTTTCTCATCCCATAAAACACGCTTGCGCTCAGGCATTTCTTAATGGATTTGTTTACCTTTATATATACCACACCTGATTACCGATTCCGTTGTTGTATACCTTCCTTCCCCCGCAATACCGCTTAACTTACCCTCTTTACTCGTGTATACGTTTGTCGATGTGCGTTTGCCTTCTTCTCTTCCGCTTTCCGGACTCTCACACCTTTGGCATAAAGCGAAAATCACCAGTGGTAGCAGCAACAGCATCGAACAATAACAAAAACAGATGAGTAAAGAAAGCGAAGAGACAGCAAAAAGAAATAAAAGAAACGACTAAAAAAAATTTTTTATATGACAACAGATTTCGGAAAAAAGGCAAGAAGAAAGGCAACTACATGTGCATAGTGGCACGTAGATATATATATATATATATATATCTATATATATATATATATATACGGGAGAGAGAGAGCAAGACAGGAAGAACCGTTTGTTGTTTTCCAGCACCCTTAAAGCAGTCATTGACGCGGGATTCTCAGCACCATGCACCGCTTTTTTTCTGCATCGCATTCCCTCATGCAGGTGGCGGTCGGGCTGACGGGGGCACGACGCGCTCTGCGATTGCGGGCGGTACATAACGGAAGATCACACCGGCCCGAAAAAAAGGAGACTTCGTGTTGGTCAGGTAGTCCGTCTTTGTTGGGAATCGCGAGGGAATGGGAACACCGAAGAACAGATGCAGTGGTGTTGGCACGGTAGATTCCTTTTGCGAGGTCAGAGGTACCACGGGAGACGCCGAGGTTAAACTTGAAGCCTCCGTTTCTGATGCCGACGGTGCCTTTGTTGATGATGACAGTTGTGCTTTTTTCATTGCCAGCCTCTCTTTCAGCGAGACAGCAGGAGTCGCGTGCTCCGCGGTGGCTTTAGTCACTGAAGATGCTTTTGCACCCTGTTTTTTCTCTGCGAGACGCCTTGCAATGCTTTCGGATGCTGAAAGAGAACCAGACGGCGTTGATGAATTGACACAAACGTCAGTTACACTGGGCGCGCAATCCGGGGAGCTCATCTCTTTCCTTGTGGGCGCAGTAGCCAGACTGACCTGTTGTTGCTGTTCCTGTTGTTTTCGGCGCTTTGCCGCCAGTGCCCTTCGCACACCATCATCATAGTAGTCCTTCTGTTCCTGTGAGAGCTTGTCCCAGTGCTGCGAGAGCATATCCAAGTACCCCTTTTCTTCTTCTTCTGATGCAAAGTTCGTCACCGGCTTCCAAACCCCCGGTTGCAGGTGATCAGGAAGGCCTTCGACCAGTGTCACAGGAGCAGTTGATGTTGTCGTCGCTGAGGCCACCCCCACAATACCGCTGTCACTCTTCGCTAGCTTGAACGATTTCTTTCGTGCGCGTCGCTGCAGGGAAAACTCCATGGGGCAAATGTTTTCGGTGAAAAACAGTACAGAGCGAGCGTACGTTAGAGCCTTTGTAGCCTCCGCCACACTATCAAACTGCACGTAGGCTGTCATCATTTTCTTGGATTCTGCCCTGCTGCTCTCTACCATGTTATAGCCCACTATGTGGCAAGTGTCACCATGTTCACCAAACCGCTTGATAAGGGCCTCTTGAATGTCGCCAAAGGCAGTCCCATTCGGAATCCCCGAAATTTTAACCTCATCGTTGGGTATCGCATTGACAGCAATGGCGAATGGCGTTCCACATCGGTAGCAATCTTCCCGCTTGACTGAATTCGGATTGCTGCAGACCTTACACACCCAGTCAGTCGTTGGCCGCTCCAATACACCGGTGCCAGACTTCACACTGAATGGCTCTGAACTCAGAAGCGCTGCGGCCGCCCCACTTTTGTGGGAGGAGCCCCTCTTGTGCCGACACCTCGAACGTGAGCGACCCCAACTACCCCCACTGCTGCTGTCAACGCTACTCCTTCGGCTTCGGCTTCTCCTGCTGCTACCACTACTACTACTGCTGCGGTATCGCCTCCGAGATGAGCGATGATGTCGTGAAAGTGACCGTCGACGCCCGCCACCCTTATACCGCGACCTCCGTGGTGATCTGCTGCCACGCCGACGGTAAGAGCGCTCCAATGGTGGTGATTCACCTCCGCGGTACCCATCCATGACGCTGATGACTATTTCCGTCGTAGGAGAAAAAGCCCAAACAGCCTCGTCTTTAATAATTTTTCTTCTTTTCCTTTCAGCGCCTTTCCGGTGGGAAAGAGTTATAGGAATTATCTTTTTCTTTTGACCCGTAACAGCCCTCTTTTCGTCCTCCTCCCCCCCTATGCGGCTGCTGCTGCTGCTGCTGTTATTTAGGGGTTCTTTTTTTTTCTATCACCTGCCTTTTCTGTTGTTTTTTTGTTGTTGTCTTCCCAACATAAAAAAAAAAAACGCCCCCCTCACGTCCCCACACCCTTCCTGTTTTTCAAACACCACCTGCACCGGATATACAGACACACAATTTCACACCGAATCACACGAGCCACACGGTGTAAAGGCACAGGCAGGCATGCAGACGTGCACGTATGTATGAGTGTATGCATTTACGCATTGTAGTTTCTTTTGTTTTTGTTTTGTTCGTGGTTCATTTTCAACTCGGAACTGTGAACACGCAACAAATAAATAAAAAAAGAACGCTGATCGCTCCCCGGGCAGAAATCAAGAAGGTAAAAAAAAAAAAAAAGAAAACGGGGGCCACGGAGAAAAACAAACGCAAAACACGGAGAGCGCAGAGAGGCATCCCTCACCCCCCTCGAGCCTCCTCCAGGCGCATCTCCTGCAGAATCCGCTGCACCACTCGCTCCGCCTCAACCTCCGCAGCCGCAATGATGGAGCGCTCCCTCTCCTCGCGGCTCAAGCGACCATCAGCCTCGCGGCGCTGCGCCAATTCCATCATCTTCGCCTTGGCACGGCGCTGCACCGCGGTGCGAATGCCCGTATCAGTCAGAAGCTCACTTACAGCACCCATAACAGCACGTGTCGCGTCCTCATAGCCCTGTTTATAGTTTCTACCAGCCACCAGAGAGACATCACTTTCGAGCATCTCCGTGCTGACGGTTGACACCATATGCGCCATAGATTCAAGTGTCGCAGGCTCAACCTCAAAGTAGTTCACACCAGGCTCGTCGTTTGCACCGTCTGTTTTTCGGTTAAATCTCACCGACATCTGTTGCACCTTTGACGCACCATCTGGGTGTGCTCCAGAGACGTCAGACGAAAGCAACGAGAAAAATGGAACGCGTGTTGGAAACAAAGCGACCGGGCCAATTTGGATATCTTCATCCCTGGAAAACACACGGTAGCCATCAGAACGAGCAACGATGCTCTGGCGGATCGAAGCAGCCAGTGCCTCCACAACAGTCCACATCTTGTCTGCCGTCACCCAGTACTCCATGCGAAATATAGGCTTCTTCCGGGGCTGTGCATCAAGTGCCTCAAACGGGAGACAATGCACAGCATTGCGTGCAAGGGATTCGGCCTCAGACGATCCCTCGTACTGTATCCACACGGGAGCACCATTATTTTCCGTCCCACGCTTACCAATTAAACGAGTTTCAAGCACCTGCATACACACTGACAGCAGGTCAAGCTGCAGTACCCACACAATATGTGGGCTCGCTGGGGGGAAGTTAGGGCCTACATGACGTAACGAAGCATCCACATGCGATAAAACATACTTCTGCAGTGCCTGAATGATGCTGTGGTACAGAGACTCCGATGCTTCCACATCATCTGGGAAGAATGCGCGCATGCCATCATCAAACACAGAAAGTGGTGCAATCGTTCTGGGATGTACAAAACGATTTGTTTTCTGCTGCTTTCTCCCTGAACACGGTGTATTGGTTGTTCGGAAGTCGTCCATGGCAACAACGTCGAACGACGGCTGAATAGCCTTCCGAGATGCACCAAAATCCTCAAAGGGATGCTTTGCATCTCTCTGCAGTAGTTCCATCACTAAGCACATGATAGCGTCCTCCACTATTGCCTCATTCATCGCCACAGCCGCTTCTCGGTCCTTGTCTACGCTGTCCATATCACACTCTTTTCCGTTGCGTGAACCCTGTTTCCGAAAATTAACACGCGAAGTGCTCGATTGATGAACCTGCAATGTTGCCACATCCCCAACAGTGCGACGCTGCCGTAAACTCGATAGCTGTGTTGTGTCCTTCGTTGCAAACGACGCATCCACGTTTCCCGAAGACTTACAAGCTTTGGGAATAGAACCATGACCGCGCAGCAATGCAAAGGCACGCACCAGCCGCTCCACTGCTTCAGATGTCTCGCGGAGCTCGATAATTTTTGGATCCTGACGCGGCTCCCGTGGGGGCAACGGGGCAGGCACACCTCCGAGTATGGCACCATCTCCTACTGGCGGCAACCGCTGTTCACGACGCAACAGCGACCCCGGTGCCGGTACCTTGAACGAAATTTGTGTGGTGGGGAAGATACCTGACGCATCGGGTAGTGGGGTCGACCTCGCCATCAGTGCCTCCACCTCGACTTCCCGTTTCATTTCAGGTGTCGCTGACCCCATAAGAGTCTCTTCAGTTGTTACACAGTCACGGGAAGGTGGTGCTGCCTCAACATTTTCCGTTGCCGTCGCTTTCGCCATAACTTCAGTCTCCGAGATGAAGGGTTCAATGTGTGTTGATCTATTTCGTGACATCTGCGCTCTTGTAAGGTGTTGTGAAAGAGTGCTGAACACACTGCTTCCAGCGTGCGAGGAGGTCCGGTCGGGATCTAAAGTCACGGGAGCTGCAGACGCCTGGAGTTGCCTCTTCTCCTCCTCCTCACCCGAAATGATACCACTGTTATGGAAATATTCCATGTTTACTTCAGGGGTCTCTTCAACGGAAACGCCGTCATGCAGAGACTCTTTAGAGGTCTCCTTGAATGCAACAAAGGAGGACAGTGCCTTGTAATTACTGCTCATCAACTCCTCGGTTTGTGTTACACCAGAGACAAGCTGAGCCCTTACCTCCTCGACATCATTCACCCTTTCACTCCCAGAAGAGTGACGCACCTCGTTTGCAGACTCCACTGAAGGCGATCCCGCGGGGTCCGCAGAGACAAGCCCAACAGACAGACTTGGCAAAGTGTGGGTGTTGTATCTGGTCTCCGCTCCCTCCACAGGGACCGGAATAGGTACAGGAGCATTTAATGGCCGCTGAAGCGCTGAGTCTGTGCGCTTCTCCTTCGGTGAGGAGGGCTGCGAAATAGATGTGATCGATGTCGTGCTTGAATCAGTGCTGTTGAAAGAGTCTCCGTACTCGCTCATATTGTCCTCCTTCTCTTCGGCACTGAAGGAAGAAAAAAAAAAAGGGGGGCGGCAACAACCAAAAGGATATGTGCGAACGGGAACCGATGGAATGATCGATGCGAAGGTAGAAATAATAAAAAACAAAAGCAAGCAAAAAAAAAAGGCACTAACATCGATTGTGGTGCTTAGAAAAGCAACCATCGCCAACGTAGTTCCAGGAAGAGAGATAAAGACGCCCACCCCCACCCACCCCACACACACCGAAAAACATAGACAGGTGCGGGCTAGGAAGTGACTCACCTAATGACCCGCACCGTTGCACACAATGCTGTGAGCTTTTCAAAGAACTCCAGCGCCACCTTCGACAACTGCATACCCTCCGCTGACACCCCATTCGAGTCATTCGAGAGATAATTTTTCGACCATGGTGGTGGTAGTGGTAGCGGCAGAAAGCTCCTCCCACCCCCCTCTTCTTCTTCTTTCCCCACAGGCTCCACCACCTCGAGGCTGCGGGTGCCGTACACGCTGCAGTACGCCGCTGAGTAGTGCACCGAGCGCAGGCGCAGTACTTCCACCTCAGATTCCACTAACCCTTGGTGCGTGCGGTTGGTGGAGTTCCTCATGCTTGAAGCTACGCTCTTGTTTAACGCGTCAGTTTCCCCCTTCTCTTCCCCGTCATCGGGGTAGACCGAGTTGAACGAAGATGATGCAGCGGAAGAGGAAGAAAGGGGGGAAAGCGGTGGGGGTGAAGAATGCGACCAGCGCCTATCAAAGTCGGTGCGGTGGTCAACGAAAGTCTCGCTTCCAGTAGCAGAAGCACAAGACACACCGCTGCTTTGACTGCAGCTCCTGCTCCGGCTATTGGCGCCAATTCGTCTTCTTTTATCCTCTTCCCTTCGACAACTTCCCCTGTTATTTTCTCTCCGCCTCTTTTTGCTGTTCGTGCTACTTCGACTGCCAACATCACCATCATCAGTACAACCAGCACCACTATCACTTCCAGTAGCACTGCTGCTGCCCCTGCTGTCAATGCTGTCATGGGGTAGGGCATGATCCTCCGCCACCAGGGCATCCATTAACGTCTGAGTGAGTGGGTGCGCCAGAAGCCGCTCCACGTAGTTGAGCATCACGAGCCCATCACACATGAACCGCAAGAAAGATATCTGTTGAAGTTGAGTGTCACCGTGCAGTATTTCCCTCGCATATACGGTACCACCGCCAGAGTTCGAAATAACTGAATGCAGTGCGAGCGCCACAAGCATCTCAGGCATTGTAGTGAACTGCATCCCAAAGTTTGTCGCAATGGTCGCTTTGAACCAATTCGTCACCGCTTGTCTCACATGACTCCGCACTATCGTCAACCAAACACGGGTCGAGTCCACTGCCAAAATGGTTTTCAGCGTCTCCAAATCCGGCGCACCGCACTGTAGACGCAAAAGGTTGAGAGTCGTCTCTGGTAGTCCTTTCAGCAGCACGTCGATGCCGATGTGCACCGCGTCAAAGATGAAATTTGTCGAAACAGAGAGCGTACAGGAGTGATGTAGGTTCTGAAGCACATCTAACACGCTATGACATGTCTCAGGAAGAAAAGAGGGTGTGAAGCTACGTGAAACGGAAGCAGACTCCAGCATTCCGCAGAGGAAAGAAAGTTGGTAGAGAGCACACGCATGACGAGTGTCAGCATGCGTCTGTACTTCAAACTCCGCGTTAAAATGGCAGCGACGGCACTTCAGCATGAAATCTGGGGGGAGAAGATCCAGCAGACCATCCTTGCAGCGGCTGCAGTGATAAAGTTCGCACTGGCTACGAACAGAACAAACACCAACAATTTTTACAACTTCCTTCACCAGGAAAAACCCACTCATGTGTTCACGCGCGGCTTGATACGCACGCTCTGTGAGGCATTGCTTTTCTGAGAGATCAGTGGGTGCACCTGGCAGCACCATCCCAGTGTATAGCGGCCAGTGTCTTTCCATGTACCGAAGTACCGCATTCTCCGACACCACTATGTCGCCCTTGTGGGTAAAAAGATGATGAAGTGACTGCAATGTGTCAACTGAGACCCCATTCTCCCGTAGTGCCAGCCGCATTCCAAAGATGGTGCAATGTGGAACAAAGGATCGCGTAAAACCGAGCTCAGTTAGCACGTATGTTGTCTCGGATGAGTTCATGCGAGAAAAAAGCTCGCAGGGTTTGTAGCGCAGCGAATTCATCAGTGAGTCGTCAGTATCAGCCTTGCTGCCAAGAACAGCACGCTGTTTTGCATACTGCGGTTTTCTCAAGGTGTCCTGCATAACCTGATTCACACCTCTGTGAAAAAAATGCACCATTATTTCGCTCAGGCCACCCACAGGTTTGGGCACACCAGCGATAGTGGCGAGCAGTTCACATAGCACACTCGGCAAGTCCGCATCCCTGTTCCCCTCCTCTACGCTAGAAGTCTCCTCTTCGTCCTTGTTCTGCTGCTTCTTTTGTTGTTTCAGACTCTTTTTTTTCATCTTTTTCGCAATTTTTTTCTTTTTCTTCTGCACTTTGCCCGCTAAATACTCCGCGCACGCATACAAGCAGTCCTGTAGAGCGGGCTCGCATCGCTCCAGAATAGAATCTGGTTCACCAGGCTCCAGGTGTTCTTCTGTGGTTGCGCGCTCCATGATGATCGGTAGACGTGATACCCGCTTTTCCATTTCGAAACGTTTGCCCATTTCCCGAATATCCTCGGCTGTGCTGTCACGCAACAAGAAGTTATGCTCAGTAATGGAACGTATCCATGCGAATGTGCCCTCTGTGGCTGTAAGCGCGACGGCCGGGCAATGCTGGACGGCATACTCCCGCCACCGCTGCTGAACTTGGTGGCTGTTGGGGATTAGAGTGTGAGCCTTCGACTTTGTGTTACAGCTTTCAAAGTCGGTAGATATCCCACAGGGATAGACAAAGTAGCTGTCCTTCATATGACGCTCGTAACGCGCGGGATCCGCTACATCTATTATCTTCTTATGGAGCCACGATTTTTGTAAAGCGTAGAAAAAGACAACGTGCTCAAAGGTCCCATCCGTAGCAATGCGGTAAATTGTAACAGGTCGCTTCTGGCCGTAGCGGTAGAGGCGGTAGGTGGCCTGCGTGTCGTCGGCAGGATTCCAACTCACGTCAAATAAAATACAGTGGTTGGCCGCGGTAAGATTGATGCCAACACCACTCGCCTTCGTGGAGCAAAGCAGCACAGACCGAGATGCATCGTTAGAAAACCTCTCAATAAATCGTTGGCGTTCATTTACTTCCACACCGCCGTGCAGAACGTCAGCCACAATTCCTCGCTGACGCAGCAGTTTCACCAACAAGAACAAATGACTCCTATAAATAGAGAAGAGCACCGCCTTCTCCTTCAAGTCACGGTCAATGTGCTCCAGGAGAGAGAGGGTCAGTGCCAACTTGGGGGAGCTTGCCAGATCGAGTCGCTCCAACGCAGTAGAAGAGTTTATGTGCTCTAAGCGGGGTCTAGGCGAGACGACCGAAGACGACGAAAAGGACGACGAACACGACCGTGCCGATGAAGAATATGATGATGCCGATGTTGACAACACTGACGGCGACGAGGAAAAGGAAGAAGAACGTGACGAGCACGATACAGAAGAGTAAGACGGGTACGACCGAGAAAAGGACTTGCTAGTAGACAGCGACGACGAGTATGATGAAAAAGAAGAGGAGTGAGAGGAGCGACCCCGCTCCACAAGACTGTCCCCATCTTCACAGTCAATGATCCTCGGCCAAACCTCCTCCGTTTGGCCCGAAGGGAGCGTTAACCTCCGGGCCCGCTGACGAGAGAGCATGGGGTGACAGCAAACATGCGAAGCTTCATGATGCAGCGAGAGAATGATGCGTGTGTTCTCACTCCTTGTGTACCTCTTCAGCATCGCACGGTACACCTCCTCTTGCACGGCTGAGAGTCCCACAAGAATCATGTACTCACGACGCGGGGGAAGTTCCCGCTCAAGGACCTCTGGTCCGCAATGATGAACTGTCGTACCGAAGAACCGGCGCAGCGACGCCACGCACTTCTGCATTTCTATGAACTGTTGGTATGTGGAGTCAGAACACTGACCACGCTCGATAGGAGTTATGAAAAGTCGCCGAAATGATGCTGGATCCACTGTGGAGCCAGTAACAACAGAATGCATTACGTTGTACTCTTCTAGATGATTCTGCAGCGGTGTTCCTGTGAGTGCCAAACGTAGCTGTACGCCACGAAGGTGCTCCATCAAACCACGGACAAGTTTTGAGTTTACCCGCTTCAGTCGATGCGACTCATCAAGAATGACGACATCAGGGCTTTCTAGCATCTCGAGTATGTGTACGCGACTAGAAAGTGGCAACGGTGGACGCGCATTGTCAAAAATAGAGTTGACACGCCTATACTGCGGCACCTCAGTCATCCTTTCCGCTGCTCGCCGCATGAGCTTCTGGTGCTCTTCATACCCCAACAGAAGAATTCCCCCATTTTGGTAGAAATCCAAGATGATTCCCTCTGCTTTACGGGAGCCGAGAGGGGCATAAACAGGGAGAAATGTGCCGCCGAATAACTCGGGACGCATCCACTCCTCGGCATTGGAGTGCCAATGATAAGTGCAGCTCCGTGGGGTCAACACAAGAGCCCGTATTGCTGGTGCAGTCGCATCCCTCGCAGTCGCGCTATTGTAGGCACCACGGCAGTACTGCTGAAGAAGCAACAGGAAACTCAGTGCGGTGATGGTCTTCCCAAGGCCCATAGAGTGCCCAACAGTGCATCCAAAGATCTCCTGGTAAAGCCGCACCCGCTCCGTCAGTGGCCCCATCGTGCTCTTCCGTATCACCTGCCGCAGGCCATCATCAATGAGCCTTCGCCAGATGAAGTGCAGTGCAGCTATTTGATGGGGACGGAGAGCAACTTTTAGTTGTGGTGGAATGACCAACTCAGAGACATCCTCCTCCTTCATTTCCCTCCTGTCCGCATCAGTTACCACCACTACGCCCTGGTCCTTCTCCTGTGCATATTTCTCTTTCCGCTGGAATTCCATTTTACTCCTAGACGCGAGGGGGGAATAGCACCTTTTTCCCGCTTCGTCACCACCACCTCCCTTCACTATCCCCTTTTTAACGGCGCCTACAACTCTCTGCAGAAACCTAAAAAAAAAAAAGAAAGAGGAGACACCAAGACGTAATTCCACAGATAATTATATATATATATATACATTTTTTTTCAAGGTGTATATAAATCCAAATGTTTGTCTCATGAACCACAAAGAAACAATTGCCTACATGCAGGAGTCAAAAATATAATACTATAAGCATCAAATGGGTTTCCCTTTGTCTGTGCCAGTCAGTAGTTGTAGCCACGTCGGCCGCCCTCCCGTTCCCTAGCGGTACGAAAAGCCTCGGCTATGCGGTCCCCGTGCTTTGCCTTAACGTACCAAAATCCACCAACCAACGCCAACAGTGGAGTCAGCATGACAGTGACAGAAGCACACCACACGATGGTGCCAAGAAATACGTCGGATGGCCCAGACGAGTAGGCGTAGATAGACCAAGGGGCCACCCAGAAGGCGTAATACAGCGCAGCAAATGGGTACATCACTATGTAACCTATCATCCACTCAAGCAGAAAACCAACAATAATATCCGTAAACGTCTCAGCATTGCGAATATTAAATAGTGAACTATACCATGCCTGATTATAACTCATCTCTTGTACCGTACGCAAAGAACCGGCAATAGCATCACGCTGCTCCTGTGCAAACCGCCTTGACAGGACACCGTAAAGCGGTTTCACCTTGGCCAGCATCATATCTTCCTGTTGACGCAGTAGGGCTACCTCTGCCATGTTCCTTTTGTGTTCCTCGTCCAGCATTTTGATGCGAGCCCTGTCTTCCTCTTTCGTGAAGAGCCATCCCCTGCGCCGCTGCGCCTCTTCCAGGGCATACTGCGTTGAGTACATCGCATCGTACGCCTTACTGAGTTGCCCATCCCTAAGCTTGCGGATCTCTGACTCCCAGAAGACGATTTGCTCATCCCGACTCCCCTTTGACACGCCCCAGTCGTCACCGTTGTTGAGGGCGTTAGCAGCGCCGCCGGTCAGCGACAGCAGGAAGCACAGAAGCAATAAAACAAAAGGATGTACACCAAACATATACGCGTGACACGCTTCCTTACTTTTAGTCCATGGAGGTCACACGCCGCCAAGAAAAACCGGAAATGTGACGGGGGAAGAGAGCGAGAAAAAACAGAAAATAATAATGAACAGAGCCAGGAGAAAAAAAAAAAACGATGCCACTCTCCTCCCACATAAGAGACACACATACATGCCAAAGAATATATATATTTATATATACAAATAGAGAGAGTTGCAAGAGCATCGACAACAAAGAGTGAAGAAGAGGAGGGTGCTGGAGAAATTGGGAAATAAAGAGTACACCCGTCGAATGTGATATCACGACGCAGCATTAAAAGCGTTTGCGGTGCCTGCTCAGCCCCATTCTCTTCTCGCTCCATCCACCTCTAACGACTTCCCATACATCGTATAAACGAAAGCGCAATTGTGGCCGCACAGTTTATAAAAAAAAAAAAACCTGAAAAGTCAGTCACGGAATCGAAGGGCGGCTACCAACATTAACAGCACCACTGCCCCCACAAGCGGCAACAGGAATAGCAATGTCAGATAAGGAAATGAAAACAGCCTTACTCTTCCTGCAGTTCGTCTTGCTCGTCTTCTGTCGGGGTGGGGAAAAGAACTAACCTCCTCCTAACTTCTCTCATCTTTTTCTTTTTTCTTGCTTCTGTCCTCTCAATCACTCTATACCGTCTCTCATCTTATGTTACTTTCGTGCGACGAGTTCTGAACGCGCCGTTCACTTGACCGGGGGTGACACCTTTTGCCACGCCTCGCGTAAAAACGCTGAGTAGTTAGGGAGCGTTCCGACCTCGTCCTCCATCATCATCCGCGCGAGAGCGGGTTCAAAGACCGCGTTGCCTTGCGGACACGCCTCCAGTGCGGGAATGAGGGCGCAGCGACTCATCTCGCGCAGGCTCCACACCAATGAATTGAAACGGCCTCGCAATGCAGCAAGCTGCTCCTCCGTGACGAGGGGCTGTGGAGACTGGGATGTCTGCGCGTTCGAGGTGAGCCCGAAAGCCTGTGCCACATACGGATTAACACGCTGCCCGTGCCACAATACCAACGCTTCCCCAATATGCACAAGGAAGATACCATCAGGCTTAAAAAAGCTTTGCGAGGAGAAAATGGGGAGCGGCAGCTCTTCCAGTGGAGTGCGTGGAGAGTACACCTCGTACGCCCACCCAGTGTAGTATGGAACCATTCCCTGAGGCGCGGTAGAAATCACCGATGACATGATAGCCACACGTTCATCTGGAAGTATGGGGCTTGATGTTGATAGACCCACAGCGGGACACCTGAAAAAGCCATGAAGCAGCTGCATAACAAAACGAAGTGATTCTGGTAACGCGAAATGACCACCACTCATACCTATTGTCTCATTATGTTTCTTCACTGTTTGCAATAATGTGAACAGCTTATCCTTTGCCCACTGCTGCGCCTGTTGGAACGACCCGTTGGCGGCGCGGTCAATAACCATTTTGCTGAGGAAGCACGCAACACCAAGCGAATCTGCAGAATTTACTACCGAAGTAAGCGATGATGACACGGCAAGCTGGTAGGTATGTACGCGAATCCGCCGCTCACGCATGCGGTTTGTGTGAACAATGGCAATCTGAACATAGGCAAAGGAGGACTTTAACTCATTGCCCAACTGGAACTGAACCGAGTACGACGATTTTTCGCCACTCACAGGGAGCGCAAGAAGGTCTGGTTGACGCACATGACAATGGCCATAAAAGCTTGGCACAACCAATCCCTTTGAGGTGCGCACGCGCAGTACTGCCTCAAACCCCATGTAGCTTGTCAGAATACGGTGTACTTGCTCCACCATGCTGTTAATATTAATTGAGGTAAAACGATAGATGTCCCCCGACGTAAAGCGTGAAAGTGGGGCAATCGTCGCCAAGTCTACGTCCTGCGCCCCACTCAGAAGCAAGTCGATAGAAATGTTACTGTTGGAGCACGCTAGAGCACGCTGCTTGTACCAATCATTTGCAGCCAAGCACATGGTATACTCCTTTGGCTGGTTGGAGAGTTTCGCCACATCAAAGCGCGACTTCAATTTTCCATCTCCTATCGATGGCATTGTGCTGATGCTCACAATAATTTTTCCACCGTTGTTCTCCAACACTGAGATCGCTGCTGCAAGAGCCGGGCCAAAGGCGCAGCCAACGTCTTTCGTGGCTGCAAATGACTCGGGAAGTTTCTCAAACAAATCCTTCAAGAGGTGGTAGGCGTCTTTAACTGGGACAAGAAGCTCATTGACACCGCACGGAAGCTCAATCATCTCCAGTTTAAAATTGTCATCTACGTTACAAACGTCATGCACCACGTCAGGTGCCACAATGATAGAGGGCATTTGCAGCGTGGTTGCCAGGTTAAAAAAATACACCGTCGATGAAAACCCAACAACACCCATGTATAGCGCATCCTCATCTTTCATCGTCTCTAGCGCAGTGAGCGCACCGCGGCAAACCGCCTTAAGTTGTCCAGACGCCACCGCCTGGTAAGAGCAATCCAACAACATCAAGAACGCAGGGCGCTGTGGCGGCTGGCGCAGGAACTCGGGTGTTGGGAAGAAGTCAACAGAGCAGTGCGTCAGCTCTGGTCGGTTTATCAGGTCTGTCCGCAGGCCGCTCTGTGGGTCGAGTGCGCAGAAGTAGTCCTCAGAGACAACATTGAGCTGGTGGCATAAAATGCATTGCCAACGGCGTCCGTGCTCGCAAAAAGTGGTAAATGGGTTAATATACGCAGAGCAGCTTCGACAGCGTACCATACGACCGCCAGTCGACGTAAAATCCACCTCCACAAGACGGGGTTCAGCAAACGGCTGAAAATTTATCCCCAGTGGTAACTGCAATTTATCTGCCAGTTGCGGGGTGTTTGGTAGCGTTTGAAACGTCGGTCGCATGGTAGTACGACTGACAGGCCGGATAAACGGTGGTGTTGGGGGCACACGTGTCATGTCCTGCTCGAGATGAGAGTATAGAAACCTCGGAATAGATGGGTGGTCAAGAAACTTGCTCTTTTCATGCACCTTGGCAAGCTGCACGAAAGAGCAGTGTACGCTATTCGATGACTGTGCAGGAGTTGGTGTTTGGAAATCTTGCTGTGTAGGCGATGAATGTGAATAGGGCTGATATCCGCCCTGTTGTATTGGAGGTGGCATTTGTGAAGCTGCTTGCATGGGGTATTGATCATACATTGGCTTCTCTTGCTGTGTGTGACCATGGTAAAAGTTCTGGCCCTGCATGTCTTGCGACAGCTGCTCTGCGAAGCCAGATCCTCCCGTCTGCTGCATGTGCCGTGGGTCTTCAAAGACGTGATGAAGCTTCGGTTGGTTTACTTGTTTTTCGGCGGATGCTTGTGCGCTCAACTTCGCTGCGTAGTACTCCGCCGGTACGGGGAAGTTCATTTGTAAGTATTCCTTCTCCCTTTAATTTGCTTACTGGGTTGTTGTGTGGTGTGGTGTGAGTAGGGGAGGTGGGCTGGGGCCTCTTCAGGAAGAGGAAAAATAAAGAGAGCGAGTGAGTGCATGCCCTTACGGTTCTCCCAGCACCGCAACCCAAAAGGTGAGCGCAGTGGGAGGCGGAGAGAGAAGGGGCTCGTGAAAGAGGGAAGGGGGGGGGAGGGGGGCACACGCGCTTGTAGAACAGTGCAGGGCAGCACGACGCACCGAGACGGTGCGCACAGAGATGAAAAGGAAAAGAGAGAGAGAAAAGGGCACAGGAAGAACGTGCATACGCAGAAGCCAGTGCGTTTCTCTACTTACTTCGGGGACGTGCCCCGAACGGGTCGGGTCGCTGCACCTGCTGCGCCGCCCTCTTCACTTCATTGAGCGGCACGCCCAGCGGCTTCGCGTGTCTCGGCAACCCCCGTTTCTTCCCTAACAGCCTCAGCTCGTCAAGTGTCATTGATGCTAAAGTCTGTTGCTTGCGCCGAAGCCCAAGCTTGCGGTACAAAGGCGCCAGAACATACGCAAATAGCGGATACCGCACATACACGGAAAGATCGTACAAAACAAGAAAAAGAAGTATTTGGCCAGAGAGAACGACAGCCCAATGCGAAAAGTCCCACATGCGATCAAATTGCTCCACCGTGACAAAGCCAGTCGGTACAAGCAGGTAGTAGCTCGGAGACAGCACGCCACTCACGAGTAGCACGAAGAGAGGCACCATCAGTACAAAAGTACACGTGTGCTTCACAACGCGAAATGATGGGTGAAGCTCCCGCGTCATTGAGTTGTCCACCTCGAGCGCAAGATAATCAATTGGCCGCCGCCGCATCAAGAAACGCATGAGGCGGCTGCTTGAGTGATCCATATCGCGCATCTCTACGCGTGTCTTGGCGAGGACCTCCGCACCAAGCTTGGTGCGACCCAGGCGGGCAAAAACACAGTGTCGCAGAGAGCGATGCAGCATTGCAACACCAATGAGACAATGGCTACCATGTGAAGAAGAGAGTGGGAAGAGGGCAGGAAAAAGAAGAGGAAAAAATGAAACAAAAATTAAGGGAAAAGGGATGCATACATGCAACACACACACAAAAACACACAAGAGAAAAGAAAACAAAAATTATGCGGCGCCATCCTGCCGTCTCTCCGTTATTATTCTTTATTTTCTTTTTGTTGTTCTTCTTAGCCACCCATGCGCCACTTTTCCTGCAGCAAGTAGCAGCCCTCCACCACCACCACTACTGTCAGAGTATTATCACTTCCTCTTTTTATTATTTCCGTTCTTTAACTTTTTCTTATTCGCACGCCGCTCGCGGTTTGCCTCCTTTACAACCCGGTGATGTTCCTTCCGTTCCTCCTTGGTCATCTCGGCAATTGTCTTGGGAGGTGGGCCTTTTCGCCCCACCAATGGCTCACTATCCGCACTGCCACTCCTACTCCTGTTCCTATTGCCTCCACAATCGTCATCGTCACACTCCTCCTCCTCTTCCGCCTCTTCTTCTTCCTTCACTCCCTGATTTTGCACCGGTGCAGCAGTCATTTCTGCAACATACGGAGCAAGCTCACAATTTGGTGGCTTGTGATCCGCGATCTCGCCAAGTGTCCGAGGCAGAGCAATGTTCAGAAAAACCTGCTCGTCTACCTTCTCCTGCACGGATTTCTCCGGCAGCTCACCCTCAGACACGCGTGCTTCGCGCAACTCCAGCAGATGTTGCAGGATTTCCTCCACATTGTCAGGGCCCTCGCAGCGCTGCCACCCAGTGGAGGCGGGCGCCACTGTGATAAAGCGATACAATTCTTGCAGCGAGAACAGCTGCTGGTGTCCTTTGGCACGGAAAAAGGCGTTTATATTGACAATATCCCTCCGCAGAAAATCCATCGCGTGCGGGTGGTCGCTCTCCACTGCCTGTGAGACATCAATCACCACTACGCGGCCACGGTAAAGCAACAAGTTGTACTCGGAGAAATCCCCGTGAATGAGCCTACAGCGCCCGTACATTTTGCGCATCGTGCAGCAAATGTCGAGGTAACACCTGTCGAGCGCGGCAAAGGAGGGGAAACGCACTTCCTTTAGGCGTGGCGCTGGCCATCCGTCCTCACCGAGAAACTCGATTATGAGCACATGCTGGCGCAGCAGCTTGACAGCAGGGGCCAATACACCACCTTCCTGCAGACGATTCAAGTTGCGCGCCTCCTTCTCAGCCCATGTACGAACCATCTTGCGTGGGTTGCTCTTGCAATACCGCTGAAACCTAAACTCTCCCGCCACATACTTTTCGCGGTCCTTGAACACAAGGATAGATGTCTTAAAAACTTTTACGGCAGCATCGCTACCGTCACCCGCGACAGCGTAGTACACGTTAGCCTCTTTTCCAGTGGAGACGCAGCCGTTGATCTCCCGAAGTTGGCCGCTATTGACAAGTTTGTACAAAATAAGGCGCGTGCGTGGATCCATGACGTTCTCCACCGTTGCACGCTCTGAGCGGTCCACATCCTTGGAGGATTGCATGGATGTAAGGCGGTTCGACATGGTCACCTCACGCAATTCGTTTAGCACCCGCTGATTTACCCTACTTGCGCCACCACTATTACCACCAGCGGCCGAAGCCATAACGTCAGAAAAGAACTCATCGACCCGAATCCGCTGCAAAACGTCCCCGCTGGATGTAGTATGTTTCGCAGGCTGCATTTTACTCAACGACGTTGCTTCCCGTTGCATGTTTGCACCAGTCGCAGTACCCAACACTACTCGCGCTGTGCTGGTCCGTTTTCCCTGCACAACATCAAATGGAGCCGCCTCATCGTCACTGTCACCATTGCCAACGATGTCATATACCGTGCTCCCTGGTGCCATGTACTGCAGGAGTTCTTGTAGCTCCTCCGCCTCTGTACAACGGGGCATGATAGAAGTCGAGATGTACTCAAAGCCAAACTGCACGGCGTCGTGGCCCAGTCACCTGCAACAGGCAGACAGAAAAGATAGAAGGGGAAAAGAGTGGGTGAGACACATGATGTTGATGGGGAAGCTTCCCAAGAATGGGGCGCCCAATCCCAGATGCAGAGACGCATAAGGACAAATAGGAAGATGATAAACAACCGCTTGTTTTTTTTTTGTTTTGCGTTTGTTTGCCTCGTTCGTTGGGTTGTTGCTGCTCTTACGGAGGGGGTGAGGAAGTCATGGAATAGAGGCGACCGAAACAGAAAGCGCTTACGCATTCCACCAATTGAAAACAGAAATAAACAGAAAAGAAAAAAAAAGGGGGGGGAATAAGAATAGAAACCAGCAACTTACGAAGAGGGAAAAAGTCAACAAAAAGAAAAAAGTAAAATACGGCACATGTCAACGAGTGCCGATGTTATAAAATGGCAACGCACAACCAAGTCAATTTACCACAGGGAACAGAAACGGGATGAGGAAGAAAAACACACATGTCACATCCACAACGTCGCACTCAACTCACTCCGTTGATGAATGCGCCTCGTCACTTAGCATGCACTTCCTCTTCGCACGCCTTCCGAAATACTCTCATGCTCCAACAGACACGCATTCACATCGCAGTGAAATGTATGTCACTTGAGAAATGTTTTAATGCATGCGTACAGGAATATATATATATATATATATATTTCCGTGTGTGAGGAAGGCATAGACGCAGACGACAATTATTTTTTACAATACCCTTCGGTACTCATAAGTTTGCGCAAATCTCTTTTGCAGCCAGTCAGAGGCCCTCACTGTGGGAAACTTGGCGGGGTTTTCTGGCGATTTGCAGTGGTCAAGGCAAGTAATCAGCGCGTCAGGATTTGGCTCACAAAAAAATGGCATAGAGATGCGTTCAACACCGGGGTTAATAACGCGGTGGGGTGTTGACTTGTAGCGGCCGTTGCTCCACATGGCCATCATGTCACCGATGTTTACAACAAGGCTGCCTTGCAACGGTGGGACGTCCATCCACTCTCCCGACAAGTTCCGCACTTGCAGCCCAGTAGCGTCGTCCTGGTAGAGCAGCGTCATGACGCCGTAGTCCGTGTGCTCGCCGCAGACGACCCGCTCGCCTTCCTTCGCCGAAAGCACCGGGTAATAAATCATACGAAAGACGCTCAGCGGCTCAAAAAAACGCGAGTCGAAGAAATCATCCTCAATGCCGATTGCCATGGCCAGAGCGCGCAGCAAGATAAGTGAGAGCTCATGCATCCCGCGGTAATGGTTCTCCATGAGCTCAGCCCACCCCTCCACTCCTGTAGGATGGCGATTTGGGCCTCGCAGTGGCTTTCCGGCCACAACGGCGGGGTGATCCTCCGGCAGATTGCAGCCCATGTCGAATGTTTCCTTGTAGTCCGTGGGGTTCGCGGGGTCGAGGTACTCCGTTCCAACACCACCGTACCCGCGATGGTGTTTACTTTTCTGAATGTCAATCTTGAGCTTTTCCTCGAGCGGGAGAGAAAAGAATGCCTTGGCCATTTCAGTCAGCTTCTGAAAGCGCTCCGCTGGAATGCCGTGGCCGATAATGTAGAAAAAACCCCAAGTGCGACACGCCTCATCGATCTGCGCAGCCACCTTTAGAATTGCCTGGCGGTCACAGAAAAGCTGAGACACGTCAATGACAGGAAGTGAAGACGGTTCCATGATTGGGGAGGCGGGGTGCTGATAATCCGTTGGCATACACACGTACAAGAAGTGGACGATACTGCTAAAGGAACAATAGGAAGGAGTGAGGAAGATAGCGAAAGCGTGAGACACAGAGATACATATATATATATGTATGTATAAACATGAGGACCGCTTCTGTGCAGCAGAGAGGGGGGGGGAGAAAAAAAGGGGTGCAAAAGTAAACGAGAGAACTGGAAGAGTGTTTTTTTTTGTTTGTTTGTTTGTTGCTGCTTTGTCTCTAAAAGCACCCATAGGGTTGTTTTGACCATCAACTAATCCACCGGCAACCAGTGGGGTGCGATGACGGATGTTACACGTCTCCACGCCCCAGGATTGCACATACGCGCAAGCACCTGATGAAAACGGGAGACTACTGGTCACATTACTTCGTGCTGCAAATCGATCCCCAAAAGGCGCATCGGCATAGCATCTCACCTCGCAAGAGGAAACGCCGCAGAATTTCACAGGAAACATTGCATATAAAAAGGGTTTGCTTGCCGATGAGTTGGTGCGAGGTACATCGCGCGACAAGAGTCACGTGACACATTGCAACAATTCGCAAAACACATTCATCTCTTCCTCAGACCACGCGTCGCCATGACCAGCAGCGGCAGCAGAAGAAGTAGTGATGCGGTGCGGAGATATTCGCCGGAGCCCTGTCGCAGCTTCAATTATGTTCGCCGGCACAGAGGCCTGGTGTACAGCATAGAGAGCGTTGTCACACTTTTCAAGCGACGGTATATGTGGTTCCAGGACTCGAAACACATCCATGGCCACACGGTGCTTCGTCGCGAAATCGAAGGGGGAGTCACAGAAAAGAGAAGGAGAGTGATTGACCTCCATAAGGACAGGCTCCAGAGCCTCCGTCAGCATGATATCAAAGCCGAGTAATTCAAAGCAGTTCCTTCCATCACTACGCCAACCACGTGCTGCGCCAGTTCCAACAAACTCCCGCTGCAGCTCTCGCCAACCAGAGAGAATAGCCAGCATGATGCACATGTCGATGCGACGCAAGACCCGCTCCCACCGCGTAGATGAAACCCCGTTACCCCCACATGCGCCGACGTCGACATCACTATCATTTTCGGGTAGTGCATTAATGTAATGTCGCAGAAAAGTAAAGTCGCGTTTGTTGCCCTTACAGACGCCCATGTCACTGTGGCCCTCCTCTACTTCCTCTACTGAGAAACCGATAGCAGACTTGTTCACAGCGTAGTTCGTAAGATGGATGCCACCTGACCCACAGTTCTTATCATCAGGGGGGACATAGTCTTCTGCGCAAATGCGCACTAGCCCATCGTTGTGAACAAGGAGATGCAGCCCATCAAGGATGTGTGCTACGCCGGTTTTAGTGTTGCTACTTTTCTCGCCAAACATTTTCGCATTTAGTGACGAACGAAGTCCTTTTTGCGAGAGTCGCCCAGCCACTACGGACGTCAAGAGCACATAAATGCGCAAATCGAATTTTTTACGCTCAATGCAAAGAGGTGGTGTCACATATAACTGCACGAGGTATTCGTCCCCCTTTTCCCGCTTGTCACTCATGATCCGCTCAAGTGCATTTATCGGGTCAGAAGTTACGACTATCCCTTTTCCCTGGCACCCCTTATTCGGTTTCAGAATAAAGAACTGCGGCTGCGTCTGAAAAGCAATTAAACGTTCGAGTTTCGGCATCTCGCTTGACGAAGAGAAACTCCAGGGAAAGGCACCAAGCGCCGCAGAGAGGGCAGAAGAGCAACTAGTTTGCCTTCGGATACGCATAAGCCGTTTGAAGAGCACTGCCTTGCGTGTGATGATGTCTATGCCCGGAAAGTGGTTGATGCGGTGGTGACAGGAAAGCGCAGCGACACGCGATGGCAGCACACTTTTGTCCAGCCACAATATCTGCGGGCTGAAAGCAGCGTCATACGTGATACCCCGAAGAGAAAGCTGCTTGGAAAGAGACTGTGTGTTAGCGTGCAGCACAACACCATGAAACATAGGGGGAACGTCATCACGGTCTTCGTTCTCTGCATACCATCCAAGTGATGCGACTGCAGCCCGGACTACATGATATCGTGTGTGACTGCAGTTCACAACAATACTTTTCTTCGGTGGCTCCTCGCTCCCAGCCTGCAGCGCGTCGCCCATTTTACTCTACGCTATAAACTTTTCGCAACACACAGAGCGATGCAAGAGTAGAGGATGTGAAGCAAAAAAAACCCTCGCCCGCCCGCCCCCCTCCCTCTCGAAAAAAAAAAAAAAGAAACGCAGAGAATTTGAGGCTGTTCTCTCACTCTCCCACAGACACATAAATATGTACATGCATGCATAACCATTTTTCTTTTTTTTTTTAAGAACATGCAAAAGAAAGCAATAACACGATGATAAGAGCGATTTCTTTTCCACACGATTCCCCCTTTGGTCTTTCCCTTCCCCTCTTTTCCTTCTTTTCCGCTGTTCTTGCTGTTTTTTTTTTTGTGTTTTTTCACTTCTTTCAAATGCATGATTTCGTTCATTTTGTTTCATTCTTTCTCATTATAAGACATGCACACGTATGCACGTACGTGTGTGTGTGTGTGTGTGTGTGCGCAGATGGGAGGGCGCGCACACATGTAACTCCAATATGTGTGCAATGTGACATTTCAGTGGGATATAAATTTCATTTCAACACCGGTGGCCCACACTCTACAAATTCCACCAGAAGCAGGTAGCCACACCTAATCCCTGCACATGCCACAAGTTGATCTCGCCGACGCCCCATCCCACACTCACATGTCCCGTGCCTCTATTGTTCCCACAGGGTCGCACCGTTCCCTGTTCCGAATGATATTCTCTATTTTTTCTCATACAACGGACTAACGCCTCAGGTGACCTTCAATCTGGGCTAGGATTTCAGCCTTTGTTTTTCCCTGCGAGACGTCAATCTTATGTTCCGTGGCATAAGCCCGCAGTGCGTTCATTGTCCAGCGCAGCGATGGGTTGCCATCCTGCTGCGTGGATTGTGAACGCCCACGTTTAACCCCGGCACGCTCCTCAGAGCGAGCCTTCCGAGGCGTGTTTGATGCCGATTTGGGTGATGACTTCTTTGGGCTGGTCGCCTTGCGGCTGGCAGACGACTGCGACACGGCCCTCTTTGGAGAGGCTGAGCGGGAGGGTGTGCGCTGCCGAGACGATTTCCTCTCAGTTGCCGGGCTTTTGGCGCGGGACGGCGACTGCTTCTTTTTCTTCGGTGACACTGAGGACTTCGACCGCTTGGATGCTGCTCGCTTGGGGCTGGCTTTCTTCGGTGATGCCGACCGTTCCGACTTCTTGGGCGATGTCTTCTGCGACGTGGCGGTGTCCTCCGCGGAACGAGGCCGCGTCGGTGATTGGGATATGGACGGTGCCTGCCTCTTTGGTGGTGCTGGAGATTTGGGGACCGGGGACTTGGGCACTGGAGAGCTAGGCGCTGCAATGGCATTTGCGTCAGCAGCCGTCTTTGACCCCCTCCGTGGGGCAGTTGGTGTCGCACCAATGCTTCTCAAAATCTTGGCACGTGTTTTGGGTGACATTGGAGTCGAATCCTTCGCTGACACCGACTTCTTTGCATTTGCGGTTGCAGCGCTCACCTGCGAGTTTGGCGCCGTCGCATCATTAGGCTTCAGGCAGCCATCGTCGTCGTAGATACGATGCTTCAACAACGGTAGGTCGCAGTCGTCCACCTCCGGTTTGGTATTGATGAAGTAGTTCCAGAACGGCATCCCCAGTTGCGTGACTTCACTTCCTGCACAAGGAGCGAAAACAGATAGAAGAAATGAAGAGCCCTAGTGGCTGAAAAGGGGAGACGACAAGTCGAGTGCCAGAGCGGCAAGGCAGAAGAATCACAACTGAGTATTTCTCCTTCAGACTGTGCGACACAAACTCACGTCTTGTGGTGTCACCGCAGCCGAAAACATCAACAAAAAAAAAATACGTATGTATATATGGAAAGAGAGAGATACGGTAAAAGAAAAGAGGTGAACGGAGCGACAAAAAGAGAGAATACAACATAGCCAGAAGAGTATGCATGTGATGCATATGAATTCACGGACAATAGAACCCCAGTAGAATTAATTTTAAAAGAGAAAAAAAGTATGTGGGTTACAAAGAATAAAAGAGAATGTCACGCTCACAGGTGAGCGGTGGGACACAACAGCTGCTGTCGGGGGTAAAACACACCGGGATTCATCAGATTTAGTGGGTCAAGCGCGGCTTTGATGCGCTCTTGAATGTCAATGTGTGCGGCACCGTGCTCGAGCAGGACATGCTTCACCTTGTCAATCCCAAGGCCATGCTCACCCGACACCGTGCCACCGACCGCAATGGCGCGTTGAATCATGTTACATTCCAACCTTTGCGCTAGTTCCCATTCTTCATCCGTTTTGTATGGAATGGCGCAGTGAAAGTTGCCATCAGCGATATGCGCACATAACATACAGGGAATGTCATGTGCTGCGAACTCCTTCTCGGTTTCTGAGACAACGACATCGAGCTTGCTTATCGGGACGCAGACGTCGGTGGTGAGAATAAATTCCCTACCACGTCCGCGCTGCGTGAAGGATGCCAAGAAGCAGGCTCGACGTGCTTCCCATGCGTTTTTCATGTCCTCATTTCGCTCCAAGAAGCGCACGTCCTTTGAGCGCCCAACAGAGAGAAAAATGCTGCGCATCATGTTAAAATCTGCAAGCATCCTTCGCCCAGAGGCATCGTTGTCCGCAAATGCGATGAGAATGGTGGGGGCGGCACGAGATCCTGCTTCAGGTATTCGTTCGACGCCCGAATCCCATCGCTGCTTATGAGCTCACAGCGCATCAGCGTTGTGGGAAAACCCGCGCGGCGAATAGCCACAATAGAGCGCACGGCGTCTGGAAGTGTGTCGAAGCGAGCAATGCCACCAGCACTATGCCGAAGCAGCGGCCAGAGCTTGAAGGCCACCTCGCAAACAACACCAAGCGTGCCCTCGCTCCCGCAGTAGAGGTGCGTCAGCTCCAGCCCTGACGATGACTTGCGCACCACCTTTCGGGTTTCGACCATGTCTCCATGTGGCGTTACAACGCGCAAAGAGAGAATGTTTTCTCGCGCCGTGCCGTACTTCACCGTCGACATGCCACTGCAAGACGTAGACACCATTCCCCCAGCACTTGGGTTCGACGCTGGGTCAGGACCAAACGTGAAACCGTGTTTCTCTGCCGCCTCCAGCAGCTGCAGCTTCGTCACACCAGCCCCCACCCATACAAAGGCGTTGTCAACATCAAAATCCATCCTCTGCAATTTCTTTGTGTCGATAACCAAACCGCCGGCAAACGGAATCGCGCCACCCTCAAGGCCGGTGCCAGCCCCTCGAGGTGTCATGGGAACTCTGTGGGCAGCGCACAGCTTCACTATGGCGACCACCTGCTCCACAGACGCTGGCTGCACCGCGGCCAGTGCGCAGACTGGCTTGTGGGAAGAGTAATCGGAGCCATATGTGTCTAGAAGCTGCTTCTCGTCCTCCATAAAAGTGCAAATCTTGCGCAGCTCCTTTAGAAACCCAGCATAGCGTTGGCGTCGAGATTCCAAGGGCTCCATTACGTAGCGTAGCGTGTAGTTAGATACCGTGCCTATGCTCCCTCTTTGGATGGACGGAAGAAGAATCCAGAGAGTGAAAAGAACAAAATAAGAAGAAAATCAAAGAAGAAGAAACGGGGAAAGAATTCACTAGGATGTGTAAGTTGTTTCCGTCTTGTCACACTTACTGCCATTATTGTTGCTGCTGCTGATAATGATGATAATGCACCACTACTGTCTCTCACCGTCAAGAAAACGGCAAGAAACTACGGCGCCCGACTCTACAGGTGTTGTGGTCCTTTTCACGACCTCACAACAACATAACTTCGTGTGGAGCAGCCAAATGTTAGCACGTCACCCTCAATGAGCGTTGTAGCATCAAAAGGCCGAAGTGGCTCGCCATTAAGGCGCGTGCCGTTGGTTGAGTGGAGATCGAGCACATGTAAGTCCAATTGCCAGCTGTCTTCGTTGTCACCAACTTCCCTCATGATGTCACGAGCTCGGAGACAGAATGCGTGAATGTCCTCCGTCAGGCCCCAGTCAGTCACTTTTTGCTCCTGCACCCACGCAGTCATCTTCCGATCCAACTCCTCAGCGCCGGCGTACACGAAGCGCACCTCCAAGGCAGCGTGCTGTGCAGAACAGCTAGGGTGGTCCAGTGGAATGTCATTTAGGTCACGATCCTTTCCGAGGAGTGTCACAGCCCTCCGTGAAACTGCAGTGTGGGAACCCACAGGCTGACCGTCCTTAAGCACGCGAAGATTGTAAGTAGGGATATATGATTGAAAGATCCTTGTTTTGGTGTTAGTGGTCTCCCAGCTTTTATCCCCATATTCTAACAATGCATGATGCCATTTTAAAATATCGCGAAGCAGGACACCATGTCGCTTTTGCTCTGGATGTCGTTTTTTAACCTCTTCATACACGCACGCCAGTCGGAGAAAGGAGAGAATACTGGTGTCAACACCATCCTCTTCGGTGAGAGAGTGAAGAATGCGCTGCGGTACCGTTAAGAGAGATGGAAACCACTTCCCACGCTTAGACGAACCAAAACGCGGGTTTGTCACGGGCAAGCCTTTGTGTACACCATCGAGTACACCTGTTCGTCCATAAAAGGGCTGCTCCATCACGCTATTCCAAGTCCCACGCACCCCCAACGACGAGTGGCAGTGCTGTTAAAGTGAAAGGATAGAAAGAAAACCCAAAGAAAATATAGGCATGAAGAAATGGAGAGAATGAGATAAAACAATAAATGGCTCTTGGCAGTCCGTGCAGAGCCACCACAATGTTAAGGGATTCTAAAAGACCATGTGAAGAGTACAGCAGATACATCCACAGTATTCTACTACAACGCTTCCCCTTTATGGTTAGAGAAATAATTACGGAGGGGCTGCAGCTGCAGCGGGCGTTTGAGACGGGACGAAGGTATCAGGCCCCGTGTACTACACCGCACGGCTCACAATCTCGACTGTTGAAATTGCGCCAGCTTCTAAATAGCGTTCGAGGATCTCATGTGGATGCTAGCCAGTGATTGGCTGATGTCCCCTTCCATGTCTTCCTCCTCAGTTTATTTTCTCTAGCCCATTATCTATTCTCCATTTTAAGGGTTACCGATGGCAATGACCGCGGCAAAAGGCGTCCAAGGATGGAACTATGCACTCGCTGCACGGTAAATGCCATAGATGTCAAGCGCCCACTGAATCCAGAGGAAAGAAACAACCTCCATGACCACAAGGGCTGCCCACATTCCCCAAGAGGAGCTTCCGCTGCCGTTTGTGTTAGGCCTGCAAGCCAAAATGGCCTCCACTTCGCGTGCCTCAATGGAGATGTCGAGCGCCCCTCCACCCGCTTCTCCATTTTGCAAAGAGCTGGGGGTAGATGTGACCTTCCTCGACTTCGGAGACTGTTGTTCTTTTGACCCACGTGGGGTACTCGGCGTTGTGTTTTGAGACTTCACTCCAGGCATAACTTCACCCACCCTTTCCTTGGGAAAACTTAAAGGGAAAATCGCATATGCGCCCTCTTATTGGTGCACACATTTCAAGTAGCAAATAACCATCTTTAAAAAGGGCACGCCTCCTACCCACAGACACGCATCATTTTACTGCAGAGTACTGAGTGAACAGCTGGGAGTGGCTATACGAAATAATGAGAAGAAAAACTTCTTTTGCCCTGCATCATTTTTGTTTCGCTTCGCTTCCCTGTCGCCTTGCAAGCTGATATTGCGTGGAGACAAGAGACACATGAGTTCAAAGATCACGCCTCATGAGTTGGAATTATGAAACAGGTGCATGTGTGCACGCACCTGCATCAAGCTCCAACATGAGTGCGGCGTACTGAAACATCACCACCCACGAACTCCGGACAACCACTGTTGCTCAGATTGTTTAGGGGCAACTTCCCCTTTTCCCCTAATCGTGCGGTTGCAGCAGCCAAGGAGCCATACCCCAATGGTTCACTGAACAAGCTGCAGTGTAGCGACTACCCTCCTTTTCGAGGGTCCATGAAAATAACCTCACTTATGTCCCCCGACAAAGTCTTTCAACTCCCCCCCACCCCACCCCCAGGTGAGGTAAAGGATAGTTCCCAGAACGCGTAGGTTTAGAAGATTGAGCAAAACAATGCAAAGAGAGGAGCAGAATTTTGAAGAACAGCGTCAAAATCCACACGTACACACACACACACACACACAGCCAAGTAAATAGCTTGCAAGCTTAGCTCAGCTCATCACAAACCCTTCTAGCACAAGTCACCGTGTCTGTGTCATCAGTATAGACAATTCCCCCGATTTTTGCAGCCTTTACCTTCAACTTTTTCGCCATCTAGACAGCTGCAGTTGGGTCACTGCCAGCAGGACGAGAAATACCGTCACTCCAAACATCCTCTGGCTTCCACTGCATCGTGACTGGTTCACTCAAAGTTATTCCTCCCTCCCCCCCCCCTATCAGCCCGTGCGTTGGTTATTACCAAAAGGCTGGCAAGCGAATAAGGGAATGACTGATGACGAAATAATAGCAGGAGGTTGGTGTGGTGTTGCGGTTCTCTCCATCCAAGACAACCAGATAAACTCAGTGAGACAGATAGGCAAAAAACAAAGGGGGGGAGAAGAGATAAAACAGAATCGGCACATTCATCATTCGACGGCTGTGGCAGCAGGTAACTCCATACCATGAAGAAAATGTGCAAGTAGCGCTCTCAGTCGCTCCTCATACTCCTCTGGTGGGACGTTGACAACCCCAAATGTGCCATGAATCGTCTTTGGTTTCCTCGATCTCTTTGATATACTCTCAGCGTTGACACCATAGAGCTCCTTCACTGCGTCCTCACGCTGTCGGATACTCTTTTCCTGTCCGTTATCCTCACCCTGACCGTGGCTCCGGCTACCAGCACTCTTACCCGTCGCCTTCTTTCCGTAGCGCGTCTGCCTGTAATACCTAGACAAATTTTCTTGCACATCATCTACAGCAAAGGCCTTTTCTTCGTATTTTTGTCGCACAAAGGACCTCAGCACCGCCTCCGGTTCAGCGCTCGACATGGGCTTCACGCCCCTAGGCAGTCGTGCCTCGTACATCAGTTTCCCCCGTTGATTACCGATGGCCTCCATAAGGTCAACCTCAGCCCCAGACCATTTGTCCATGTTTGTTGATTTGACTCTTGACACGTGCACACCCAGTGACCGGTGAATACCTGAGCATCTAATACACAAAAAGACACCGTGATTCACGGAGGCCCAACGCGTCCCGTTACTGTTGCAATCGTTGCATACATTATTTGGAGGCGTTTGACAGATGCGTTCGACTCGTTGACGATTGGCATTCCAGTCCTCTTCGTCCTCCTCCATCACGGCTGCTGCTGCAGCTGCCGAGGCGGCATGATCGACAGGCTTTCCCCTATGGCTCTTATGATGATGATGCCGGTGATGTCTACCGTGCTTCTCCCCCTTCTCCTTTCGCTCTTGGTCCTTTTTCCCTGGCATTATTGCAGGGTGTTGGCTCCAAACGTCTCTGGTGGAGTGTATAACCGTGGAAGAAAGTTGTGGAGGGAGAGAAAGGGGTTGTAGAAACAAGGCACAGAATGCATCTGCTCAGGCTCTGTGCAGCCATACACATACACGCACGCGTATAAAAATACATGGGGAGAGAGAGGGGGAGGGAGACCCTCGCGTGAGCATTTTTGTTGCCAGCACTGTTATTCCTTCTTTCGAAATGAGGCCATAAGAGTTCTATCTCAACACTTCATTTTCTAGTTGCTTCCCTTTTCACCCTAATTCTGCCCGTGGTAGAGTTCGGGGTACCCTAGTGTATACACTAACGACGTTGCATCCCTCGTAGAAAACTCCACCGCTTCATATAGCCAGGCAAAAAAAAAAAAATTCACTTGGGCTTGGAATCCAACTCAACACAGGTGAAGAAAAACCGTATCCCCGGAGCGCACGGCGCCCCACGTCACCAGCTGCACCTCCTTGTTTTCAACGGTGAGCTCCTTTGCTGGGTATCCTGTCTTGAGTGAGCAACGCGGGACACCCAGGGGGTAGGCCGCCGGATGATCCTGATACGCACGGTAGGCTAGATAGTCCACCAAGAGGTATGCAGGAGTCTCCGGCTTAAGCATCAACGTCAACTGTCCTTTGGGTAGTCGGCAGCGCAAAGCGAAAGCATTCTTATCGTTAGGCGCCGCCTCGTATGGGCCAATATCAACTACTACCACCGTTGGTGCTGGCGGTGCTGAAGGCGGCAGTACCTCTACCCTTTCTGGCTGTGAGGCAGTGACAAGAGGGATTTCCCCTTCGGTATCCCCAATCAAAATCGGTTCGTTCAAAGTGCCAGTAGACGGCACATTGTCATGACTCATCCGGCGCTTTTTTTCATCCCATTGCAAGGGTGAGCCACGTTCTCCTACGAACGTGAGAAGCGCCTCATTTACCTCGTTAGCATCAACAGTTGTGCCTGAAAAGTTCAATGGGACACTTAACTCCCTCATCGTAGTAAGGGGGTTTATGATGAGTAGGGTGGGAAGGTCCCTCGTGTGATCGAGACGATAGCCGTTCGCCAATTCCAACCCTCGCTCGGTGGTCGCGCTGACCTGGTAGATGGAAAACATGTTGAGCACGTCCCGCACAAATTCTGAGCACCAGATATCTCGGTTAACGCAGAAACTCTTAAAATCATCTCCGAGGAGACTCAAGACAACCCACTGATCGCTCCCCACAGAGCGCAGACAGAACTCTGAAAAGGGCATCACCCCTTCCTCAACAAATGAGGGCGTTGCAAAAAGCTCGGAATTCATGTCTGACTCACCGAACGACTGCGGCGGCTGTTGCCGGGCATGCAACGGCGCCGGTCTGCTGTTAGGTACAGCAGGGAATTCATCTTGTCGACCACCACCGTCCAGGCGAGTGACCAAATAAGGCGGTGTCGTGTACCCTGGCGACCCCATGTTAGACGTCTCAGATGCCGACGACACGCCTATCGGTGGCAGCATCTCCTGTTCGCGCTGATCCGCCATGTAAAGTGACTGCGCTGTGCCGAGGTCGAAGCCGCCTTCGGCGAGGTAGCTGACTGCCACATCTTCGCTGCAGCCCGTGATGGCCATAAATGTGGCCACAACATCCTCGTCGCTCATTTGTGCCGCCTGAAGTCGCTCTCACTACCCTCTCGGTGTGCTCCTCCCACACTATCCCGCCTTCCCTGCCTTTGGTGACAATACGTCCGCACCCACGGCTGTTCCTCCCCTCCACCGGTTCCCCAAGCAGATGCTCCACCGATGCTTTGCTGCTATCTTATGTTGCAGCAGCCACCCCTCTCCAGCGGTAAACACTATCTGACTTTGCGTGTCTAGAACTACAGTAGAGCACCCACTTATCCTCTCCTGTTCTCCAGTCACCTTCGTTGAATTCCTGACCCCTTGAATTCACACACACAACGAACTACGCCTCACACGTAATGCCCGTCGACTTGTTCTAATGTGCAACCAATAGGCCCGCGGAAAAAGAACACATAAGTTTTTAAGGGAAATACAGCACCCATGAGGTCCGAGAAAGAAGGAGGCAAGAAGAAGAAACGACCAGTACAACTCCATCAAGGACGCACGCGCAGAAAGAAAAAGATGAGGTAGAAAAAAAAAAGGGGGTCTCCTCTTCCCGATCACAAAACGGTCAGCAGACACAGTGACGGCACGCCACTAATTAGCAAAACTATACATCCATGTACGTCCGTTGGACTCCACCGTCCTGCAACCGGAAACTTTTGGCAAATACATTGTCCGTGCGACACGAGATAATAACGTTAACAACACAAGACATGAAAAACAAAACATGTGACGCACGCAACAAAAAAAAAAACACCAAAAGAAGGGCCGACAGTCATTTTGCAACAAAATTGCCTACAAATTCAACAAAAATATATTTAACCTACTCAATGTTTTCTACATCTTCGCAACTAAAATCGTAAACCATTCATTGTCAATTGAGAATAAAGCAGCCCGTGACATCTGCAACATCCTCCGCCGCTAGCTCTTCAGTCGCAGCGCCTGGCACCGTCTGCACGCAGTCCATGACATCTGCAACATCCTCCGCCGCTAGCTCTTCAGTCACAGCGCCTGGCACCGTCTGCACGCAGCCCGTGACATCTGCAACATCCTCCGCCGCTAGCTCTTCAGTCGCAGCGCCTGGCACCGTCTGCACGCAGTCCATGACATCTGCAACATCCTCCGCCGCTAGCTCTTCAGTCACAGCGCCTGGCACCGTCTGCACGCAGCCCGTGACATCTGCAACATCCTCCGCCGCTAGCTCTTCAGTCGCAGCGCCTGGCACCGTCTGCACGCAGTCCATGACATCTGCAACATCCTCCGCCGCTAGCTCTTCAGTCGCAGCGCCTGGCACCGTCTGCACGCAGTCCATGACATCTGCAACATCCTCCGCCGCTAGCTCTTCAGTCGCAGCGCCTGGCACCGTCTGCACGCAGTCCATGACATCTACGATATTCTCTACGCCATTAGCAGCATCGTGCAGTGAGTCATTGAATTCTTCCGTGGTGAATGTAGTGCTGCTTTCGGTTAAATTATCGTGGTTCTTACTGGCATTATCTCTACTATTCTTTTCTTGCACAGTGAAATCTGCAGCTCCCGGGTTCATATTGGTCATATTATCTTCATCTTCCCCTTTTATCATCTCGGCATCAATAGCCTCACAAGAGTGTAGTGAATTCTTCTCAGATACCATCTGTGCTAAAATTGCTTGACGCTCCCGGTCTTGTTCTGCAGAAATAGCGGAAGCATAGGCTTCTGCGAAAAGCGTATAATTTGCGTATAGAAATGTGATACAGTAGTTCATGCGAAAAGTATATCTCATCTTTGCTTCGGCTATTTGCAGGAATGACTGACTGCATTGTAGTGAAATGATACCGCGACGCTCGCGCTCGACCTTTACGAGGATACGCAGCAGGAACAAGACACGCTCATTCCATAACACATTGCGTATTGTGTCCTCTTCGTCAGCGAATTCAAGCTGCTCAATACCGTTGTAGAAGTGATCGTGCTGTAATGCCGTTCTCGTCGTTCTCTCCTCGTTTACAAGTGAGGAATCGAAAAAGCTGTGCCGCATTCTCCACAGCAGAAGCATGCGGTTGCGCCACTCGTCCTCTTCAATATTGTAGGTGAGTGAAATATCGAAGCACATATGATGCAGGAATCGAGGCACGGCGTTAAACAAATGCTCTAGAAGCAGTCCACGGATCTCCATTGGTTTTACTACGTTACTTGCACACTCATCTATCTCCTGGAGCTCTAAGTGCACACGCGATTTCTGCTCAGAGTGAAAAAGCTCCTCCATGTGGTGTTGCAGCATTTTTATTCGCCACCTCCGCACGACGCAACGACGCCACCATCGCTGCACTCTGCTCGCCATGATGTCCTCCACAAAAGTTGCCTTCTTGGGTTTAAAAACCTTTTCAAATGCAATTCGCCATTCGCCCTGAATGCCTACACGTTCGTATGACTCCATCTGCCACAGCACAGCTATGGGGTTCGGCTCCGATGGAACGTCCTCCACCCAACGATTACTCAAAAGGACCTTAAACATCATATCCTCTTCCTCTTCCAGCTTCAAACGATCTCGTGGCTCTGTTTTACGCTCCAAGATATGGAGGGAAAGTTTAATAAATCTCTGCTTCTCTAGGGAGGCCTGAAGCATCTTCTCCCTCAGTCTGCCTTCGCAGCTTTGAAAATAATCATGTTGCATCCGACGTTTTTTCCGTAACTCCTTTTTCTCATGATGGATGGCGCACATCACCCGAAGAGAATTAAGCAGAGCTGAATGCCCAATTTCACCCTTTTTGCAACGGCGGTAGATTCTTTTGATAGTGTTAGCCGCTGCGGTCTGCTGCCTCAGTGACCGCAATTGATCGTCGGTCTCACGGACTGCCTCATCGAGAACATCGGCCCACAAACGTCTCTCCTCGCTTGCAATGCGGTGACGGGCTTCTTTTTCTCCTTCCGCCAGGATACCAACGTGGCACGAGAAGAGAAAATCCATATGCTGCTGGCCCAGCCTAACAGTGTAGTCCACTAGAAACGTCAGTGCCGTATTTTCAAACAACTGCTGAGCACTAACCAAAAATGTCTGAAAGAATCGGTATCGTGGGAATCGATCATTGGCCTCTATTTCCGTTGCGCCCTCCATGCATTCCCACATGAGCTGGTGAAGTCTCGCCTCACAGACCTGCTGTTGCCCGTATTTCGTCTCTAATAGATGCGCGGCCAGAGACCGACGCTCCTCCTCTTGACGTGCCTTGTGCTCCATCGCCGTGATGCGCAGAATCTCACGTTCGTCAAGCTCATCATCATAAATACGCCTAAACGAGTGTTTCTCCTCCTCTAAAATGGTAGTGTATTCGATCAATTCACAGAGATCCATTGCTTGCTTCGATTCCATGATGTGAAAAAGGTGCCAGAAAATCCTGCATAAATTACTCCGCTCGAATTCCTCCGTAACATCCGTCTCGCGGCGTAGGTCAGCCTCCACGTGAATGCACTGATCAATCTTCGGTGCAATGATATTCTCCAGTAGATCACGCCGCCGCTCATGGTGTATCAGTGTCCACTCCCGTTCCTCCCGTGAGCAGATCACAGCGCGATTGTGGAACTCCTCTGTGCACACATCTGCCCTTTGCGATTTGTGAAGCAAGAGAATTTCGTCGCGAACAACACTGCTCTCCGCTATCAAAGACGCTTTTAACTCCTGAAGTGACCTCAAACCCCGTTCAATCTTCACCGCATCACGACGCGCCTGTACAATACGTCCAACCTCGCGGTGGGTGAAATGCCACCCGAGCCGCCCCTCCCGCCAACGGCGAACAGCGCGCTGAATTGTGATAATCTGAGGGGTGTGTGTTTCCTGGTGGGTGTTAAGAAGGCGCAGGAGTACCACATGCTCAGGAGCAACCATTTGCAACCCCCGCTCCCAATCCTGCCATAGTGCCTCACGCAGTGCCGTTTCGAAGCATTCCATCCATAACTGGCGAGACACAATTTCCTCGTTAGCGAGAGCAGAGGAACCGTCCTCGTACGCAAACTCAAGGGAAACTATTTTCATACGGAACGTCGCTGTGTAGTACACCTCCCGCAGTATGTTGCGGTAGGCAGTCTCTTCGTGGCAGAGGATTTCACGACATGCCGCCTCTCGCCCACTCCATTCGTCACGCCACAGAGCAAGTTGCTGACAAAGCTTCACTATATGTGTCTGCAACGCTGTCTGCACCCGATCCCGACGCTCTTCGCGCTGCCCCTTCCAGTACAGTAGCCGATCTAAGTGCATCTGTCTTTGTTGCCACACCATCAGAAGCGATAACTGCTCCTGGAAGAGAGTCAGAATGCTTTTCAACTCTTCCTCCTCATTATCCCGAATCATTCTTCGTGTGATGGCATCCTTCTCCAAGAGGTTAGCATATGCAGCGATGCCAAGAATGTCAGGCAAATCCTTGCGCCCCCTGTGGTGAGGCACGGGAAGAGTCCGCAACGACTTGGGTAACCCCCCATGTTGTTGCTCTTGGGAGTGTGGCCGGTGCTGATGGGGAAGAGAGTCTGAAGACTGCGCATGAGGAGAAGTCAATTGGTGACTGTGTTTCATTTGTACATAACGCTGGAGAATCGTTCGCGCGTCCGGCTCCGCCTGCAGCAGCGAGGGGGAGTCAAAACCCCTGAAGTTGTGTGTCTTCACGGGGTACAGACCTTCCTCCTCTTCCAGTCGTCGCCGCTTCTCTTCCCTGGCACGCATAACGGCTTTGTATTGGTTGATCCACAGAATATCCTCCGAATCATTCTGCAACCAATAGCGTTCCTTCTCTTCTTCATATAGAATGTCACCTCGCTTCTCACGCTCGGAGGAGTGCAGGTCGTCCAACTCGTTACGCAACACAAATGTGACGTAGCTCACAGCCATCATCTGGTTCTGTATGTGACGTTCCCACACCTCAACATCCTCGATGTGTTTCCGATTCTCCTCCTCCATCAACGAAAGCATCGTCTCTTGCGTGTCCACTTGAAACGCGTCGTTCGTCAATCGTCCTCCCATAGACTCAACCCGGAGACCTTTTGAGAAGCGTGTGGAGTTCACACCATCGGCAACCCTGGTCGCTGAAGGTACTCGAGGGTGGAAGATGGCTGGAAGGTTCCCAACAGATGCCTGCGGTTCAGTTCCCAGAAACTCCTTTCGGACGCTCTTCAACATCTTGAGGTACCCGTTATGGCCAATTGTGCCATTACACACCCGGCGCACCGTTTGCTGCCGAAATTCGCTGCCGGACTTGCCAGTGAAATCAGAGGCACTCGCGAAGTTGGTGACTGCAGTGTTACGTTTTTCGTGAATATTTGGTAGTAAGCCGCTCATTTTCCTGCAGCACTTTTCACCCCCTTCCCCGCCCACCACACACACACGCACCGACAAATGGCCAAGAAAAGGCTCAAACACGCTTTGACGAACTCCTATAGAAGATGCGCCCATGTTGAAAGATAAATTCAAAACCCAAAAAAAAAATACATAGATACTCGAATACATAATCAAGAAGGAAAATGTTGAGAACATAACAATAGTGTTAGCAGCATATATGCAACGCCGATGAAGAGGTAAGAGGGAGAGTGGGTGTGTGTGTGTGAGTAGGGGGGGTCATCCTACCACTTTGGTGACGCCGGCCACCGCTGATCGCGTGGCTCTTTGATATCTGAACGTACGTTCGGTGGCTGCAGACGGCCATGCCAGAATGGCGTCTCATGCATCGTTGCGCGGCGCATTTGTCGCTCTGCTTCTTCGACAGTGATCCCCATAGACGCAGCTTTCGTGGGAAGGACATGCTGTTTAAACCACTCCCATTCCTGTGAGGCATGTCGCTGGTGTTGTGGTTCACCAACATCTTCCCACCATCTCATCGTTTCCACCCAACGCACACGGCTTTGGTGCAATTCACTGTCCTTGTGCGCCTCGTAGTCCTGTTTGTACCGAAAGCGCACGTGACACAAGGCACAACTTGGCTGCTCGCCAAACAACCAGACATCCTTCCCATTGTGAGGAATGCGCTTGCTTCGACGGTCAATCCACTTTGTTTTTTTGCGGATTCGAATCAAACGCCCAGCGGCAGATGCAGTGCTGCTATTAATTGTTGTCACCTCCGCGAGTAGTCGGCGGCTGATAAAGAGCATATGAAGTCTCGCCCCTCCCCTCGGGGTTAACGCTGCACCCTTTTCACTCTATAACAACAGACTCCAGAGGAAGAGGAAAAGCGAATGCGGTGAAAGAAGCACAACCCCACTCCCCGTGATCATATGATGTTCACATCGAGTGCCTGTTGTACATCCAACCCACATAAAACTGGAAATAAACACAGTCGCACACACACAAAGAAAGAAAGAGAAAGAGGTACACGCAAGAACTCTCACCTTCTAGAGATACTCTATATCTATGTTCTGCAGACCCACGAAAGACCGAGACTTAGCGTGCCCTGTGGGTGCAGCCTCTCCGTCGTGCGCACCACCGCCAGTGGTGAGTTCAACAGTGGCCGTAACGGCACCTCCGCCACGCCCAAATTTGCCTGCACCTCACTCGCCCGCTCGTCAAACACGACAAATACAATTGCGCCCCCTGCCATGAACTGTATGAGTTCCCGGTCCACAACAACTCGGTGATCAACGGGATCCGCATCAAACACAGGGTTAGTGGTAAATGACTTGGTTGAGGTCCGCACTATCGTGTCACGCACGCAGTTCAACCCACTCGCTGTCGATGCGGTGTAAAATACATAGGGCTGCGGTGTTGGTGAATCAAGGAGCCCATCTGCACGAAATACCTGCACCCGAAGTGACATCACGCCGCGCAGCGCTACTAATGCTGCCCGCATTGCCTCAGCTGTTAAAAAGGTACTAGTGAGCGGCTGATCAAGAAGAACAGGCAACATGAGATTTGACGCGCACATCTCCACTGTGATGACACCAACAGAATCACCACTTCCGTTTAGCAGCGGAATACACTCGGACACCATCAGCTCGCGGGAAGAGAGCAGCGCCACTCCGGGAATCTCTGCCATAGCGAGAAGAACGTTCGTTGTACCATGAACACGGTGCATCTGAAACACAAAAGTTGTATTTCGAATGTCGTTTATTGTGACCTCATCCTTTTCGAGATGATCATAGCGGAAGCGGATATCAAGCGGCTCATCAAGAGAATAAAATGTCGGGGAAAGCATTGTATCGTACGACTGCAGTCCATCGAGTGAAAAGAATAGCGCCACCGCAGCCCCAGCAGCATCGCCGACACCAAGAGTACGCAGTAAACCTGAGTTGCACTCTACATCACGAATGACAAAAGTGATGGCACCGTCATGTTTTGCGGCGTCACCACCAGCAACTGCACCTGCCTTCGCTAAGCGGTAGGACTCTAGTTGCTGCTTCGCGAAGATAGTCTGCACATGGGTGAGTCGCCTCCGCATTTCAATATTCTCCTCCAGAAGAACATCTCGCTCTTGAGAGATCTGTTGCAACATTAGTCGACCTTGATTTAGCTGTTCGCTCATTTGTGAGCACCGAGTGTCAGCAAGCTCCATGTCGAGCGCAGCGCTTGCAAGGGCCTCGCGCAGCTGCTGCGCCTCCCAACCCTCATCCCACTGCAGCGCTTCCCACATGTCGAGCGTATCTTCGGTTTCAGCCTCAGGAGTGTCAGTCTGCCCTCTGGGAGTCACTACTACCCCCTTTGACGTTGCTGTAGCTACCGAAGTGTATTTCACTCCCTTTGATTTACGCATTGCTGCCACCGCAAGAGCACGGCGCACAGTGTCGTCACCAAACTCTGTCACTGCGTGTCCTGCCAAAGCGGCGTTTCGTGCTAACTCTGCCCCCTCCGTCTCCGCCTTTCGCAGCTTCTCGCGGTACATCTGAACGTCTTCCTGAGAAACCTTCAACTGTCCTTGTAGCGCCGCAATCTGTTGCTGCGCCTCAAGCAACTGCATCTCCTTCTCGCGTCGCCGCGACTCCGCACTATCCCGCATTTCCTGCAAGTCAGAAATGCGGGAAGCGAGTTCCCGTCGCACTGCTTCCTCCGTCTCCCTATTGCAGGTTTGAAGCGTCCCCACAGTACGCAGCAACTCCTGTTCTATACGAACAACTTCTTCGCTTTTTCGCTGCAATGTCATTTCCAGTTCGTCTAGCCTTGCACACTGCACCTGTAACAAGCTCTTCTCATGTTCTACATCAAACAACTGTCGCTTGGTCGCGGCGTGCATAGTGTGAAACCGTTTGATCTCCTCTACAAGGTGGGAGCACTCCCCTTTTAGCGTTTCAGCCTGCTGTTGGGCTCCCTGCATGCGGCTTGTCAAAACAGTAATTTGCTTTGACTTGTCGTGTAACTCCTCCTGCAGCTGCGCGAGGCGCATGGAATCTACAGAAGTAAACTCATGTTGCCTTCGTCCGGCAGCGTCCTCCCGCCGCTCTTGTTCCAGGAGCTGCAGCTTCAGTGCGAGCGCATCCCTCTCCCGTGTGAGGGTATCCACTACATTTTGATACTCCGCCTCAGATTGCCACCTCGCCGTTTCAGCTCCTTTGACCCTTTCGTTGAGTACGTCATATGATTGCCTTTCAAAAATGAGGTGCTGCTGCTGAGGAAGGTGAACACTTTCACGCTCTGCTTGAGTGCGGGCCAATTTCTCTCGAAGCGTAGCGTTCTCCGCACTCAGGCGATCTCGCTCCGATGCTGTGCGCTTGACATCTTGCTGCAACTGATCCATCACCACCGCTAGTGCAGGGGATGCTGATGACGTCACCGCCGCTGTTGATGATGCCGATATTTTTGCATGTAATGTCGAAATTTCTAGCTCTGCTCGCTGTAATGCCTCTCGACAGCTCCGAAGTTCGTTGGATTGCGCCGAATCTTCCATGGAACCACTCTTAAAACCGGACATCTGAGGCGCAGACGCGGATGAAAGTTGCTTCGCCCATGCAACATCTCCCAGCTTATCTTGTGAGTGTAGTGGACGACCACTGGCTGAGGCGGGTCGCGCCACAGCAGGCAGCAAAGCAGGGAGAGCGTCATCGACCTGCTTCAGCATATTCGGTGAGACACGTTTCAGATCGGCCGTTAGTCTTTGAAACTTGACCTGCATCATCTTGAGCTTCTCCCGCGCCTCCTGTACCTCCTTCTTGAGTTGATTATTCTCCTGTAATGCCCGCTGAAGTCGCTCCTCCGTGTCAGCTGACATTCGATGCGCCTCGCTAATGCGGCGCATCCCCCTCACGCTAATCCGCTTCTTTGTTTATTTTATTCTTCTCCTTTTAACCCCTTTCCGTCCCCAACACCACACACCTCTTTTCCTCTTCCCTCAACCACCAAGCGAAAAGGGAGCAAATAAACAAGCAGCCGTGGATCAGGGAAGGAGAAATCAGTGAGCCCGTCCCTGTTGACCCACGCCAGCTTTTAATTTCAATAACCCCACACACGCATGCAAGAGGGCGTTCGCACCAGGGCAAAACACACACACACACACACACACACATATATATATATATATATATATATATATATATATATATATATATAGGTGTAAGAGGATCGCGCATTTCACTGCTTCCTGCAGTGCATGTTTGTATGTGCTTGTAGACTACAGGCAGAATAAAAATGCACTCATGACTGGCGTCCACGGGCATATGGATCGATGCCTGAAGCCCATGAGACGTTCTCTTGCCGCTTGCGCGTCCTCTCCCGCTCGTGCTCCGCCGTCTCCTTTGCGATGCGCTCCGCGTGCTTACGTGCCTCTTCGCGAAACAGTTTGGCGTTTGCACGCTCCTCCTCTGTGCCGTGCTGCCGCCCGCTGCCATCCTCCATCTCCGCGTACGCCACTGAGATCGGTCGGTCTCTGTAAACCTTCTGGTTCATCTCATCAATGACCTTGTCACTTGAGGCGAAGTCGTCGTAAGAGAGAATGACAATACCACGGAAATTCCCCTCAAAGTCACGCACCATGCGAGGTGGCACGGCAAACTTGCCGAACTGCTCAAAGAATTTCGTCAGTTCAAACTCCGTGATGTTGTAGTCCACACCGCGCACAACGACCTTCGCGCCAATCTCGTGCAGGTTGTGAACAGCATGCCGGTTTTGCACATGGCCCCCACTCTCCTTCAGCGAAATGTCACTGCTGGCGTGAGACACCCGTAGCTCCTTGCCGAACATTTTGACACGGCTGCGGTAGAGCGCCTCGTAGCAGTACTTCGCATCCTCAGCATTTCGAAAGTCTACAAAACAGAACGTCATGTGTTGTTCACCCCCGCCGAGGTTACCGGTCTTGGGCCAGGTGATATTCGCCACGGGGCCGAACTGCGTGCACAGCTCGTGGATAAGATCCTCATCGCACTGCTCTGAGAGATCGCTAAAGAATACCCGACGAAGGTCTTCCCGTTTGAATGTAGCCATCACCATAGCAATCTGCGCTGCCACAGCAACAGCAGCAGAAAAAAAAAAAAAACGGGCAAGAAAAGAAAAAAAACCTCACCGACAGACTCCTCCACCTTCGCCCCAAAAACACCCTTTTTTGCTGCTGCTGTAAGAAAAGGTGAAGGTAAAGTCAAAGAAGAGAAATGCTGATGACAATGGAAGACAGCCAAAAGATTTTTCTCCATGAACAAGTAGAGCAAGAGGGAGGGAGGGCATATATGTGTATATTTACTTTAGCATTTCACGATACAGGGAGCCTTTTAATGAGATGAGGATGCAGACACTCTGGCCCCTTCCCTCACACGCCTCCTCCCGAGTTTTCCCTGAAGAAAAACACGTCTCACGAGCCCCAGTCTCTTTGCACTCGTACATCACACTGGAAGATATATAGGGAGGGAAGAAGAAGAAAAAGAGGGTTTTCTCTCATTGTTAGGTAAATAGGCAAGCGCAGAATGAGTATCACCACACCTTATCATATGTTTACGATACCCACAAATCAACATTCCCGAACCATAATCCCTCAATTTATTACTTGCGAAATAAAACAAACTACAGGGATCTTTCGCCCACCGGACTGCGAAGCCGCAGCCACGAGGTGGGCCGTTGGAGAGTAGGGGAAGAGGTCGGTAAAACAAAAAAAAAACTCAAAGCAACAGATACCTTTGGAATTTATTAATCACCTCCCTGGAGGAACTGCGACTGAAGCCCAAGTCAGATCCACAGGGGGAAAGGGAGGAGAAGGAGGCGTATAACTACATAATCGATTGGAAGAACCAATATTATAGAACTCTCACGTACTCAGTTCTTTTTCCCTACATAAACTCTGAGCAAGTTTTTTTTTAATATATATATATATATATATATATATATAGTGAACCCTTTTCTTAGAACCGAGTTGCGCTCCATTCTTCTTCCACCAACCTGCGTGCCTACGTGTAAAATGGCGTCGGTAAAGCGTTCAAGTTCGTCAAGATGCGATTTCTCACGGACACAGCGGACCGCTCAGCGTTGGCGTTGTTTTCAATGGCCTCACTGTAACGCAGGTGAAGCTGCCACGCCATCCTGGGAGTCAAGTCGATCAAAATAGCACTTGCTGTCTGACGAGAGCGCCAGAAGGCTGTAAAGCAAAACCCCGATTCTGACAAAATAGAGTGAGAAGCAAGGCTTAGAATGTAGTGGTTTAAGAGAGAAAGAAAGTAAACGTGTTCCCTGGTGAATTCTTTAAAACGATAGCTTTTTGCAAGGCGATTCCCAGCCATTTCTAGCGTGTCGATGTGTTGAAAGGAGTCGCCCTCTGTATGCACCACCCTCACACTGGGGATATCCGCCAGCTCTCTGCTAGCCTCTTCCACAAACCTTGAAGAGTCAGATGACACAAAGAGCACCACTGAATTATTGTCTCGCATCATATCCCAGAGAATATTATGTGTAGAAAAAAGCTTGGGATGGTTCCTCCATGCCACCCCATTCACCACCTCGCGCACCAAAGCATAGTAGTGCGGCAGAGACCAGGGATAGGTGCGGAAGGGCTCGGAAATATGTAACCCTTCCGCCCACGACCCACCCACACGCACCTGCAAGCTGACAAAAGGAAAAACTTGTCCCGGTCTCGGAGCCTTCATGCTATTGAGGGACTTCAGCAGCGCCTCGCCTTTCGACTTGCGAAACGTCTGCTTCACTTCATTCCACAGGCGCTCATCTGGTTGCAATAAAATGTGAGACAGGCAGCCGTAATAGCAAGAAATATTGCAACGCTTAAGACCAAGCACACGTGTCTTGACGTCAAAGAGCTCCTCATCCATGTGTAAAAAACTATCTATGCCAACGGAGTTTGTGTACAGTATTATATCAGGCACAACATAACGTGGGTGCCACCACTCATCACCCCCAAAAAGGGGCCACCGCGTTATCCAGCGGTTTCTCTTCTTCTGCCAACGCATATACTTTGCATGGTGTTTAAGTAACATTAAACGAAACTCAACACGCTCTGAACTTATAAGTCCTGCGAGTGATTTTCGGAATGACTTGAGTGAGCTCCTGTCAGCATCAGCGTGTGTGGATGTTTTGCTCTTACGCAAGGATGGAATGTAATTTACCAAGTACGGTGGCATGAACTTCTGCAATGGAACGGGAGCGGGGTGGTACAGTTCAAACCTCCGCCTTGAGAGTAGCGCCAACCAAAAGGCTGTAATGATCCCACGAGAGCGGTCGCCTATGCCCCCGCAGAAATGGCCTCTCTTGTGGCTCTCACAAAAGTAGATGAGCCGCACAGCATCGTCATTTTCAGGCTCGTAGTAATTTACCAACAAATACCTGTGCATATAGTGCAGAAATCGGCGACCGAGAGCGTGGCACTGAGGGATCGCCTCCAGCTGACGGAGCAACGACTCCTTAAACGCGGCAGTCCCGGGAGACATTCCGGGAAAATGCTTCCGCAGAATCTCCCGTTGTGTTGATGCTCGGTCCCAAAGTCTCTCCTCTTCCAGCAGAAGTTCACTGCGAGCAAACCCGTGAGAAACATGTGACGCATTTATCCTCCTGTCGTCCATATCGTCTCTGTTCAGCAAACAAACGGATGCAGAAACGGAAACTGCGAACGAAAGAAAAAGAATACGTTTTAGAAACGAAATTTTAATGAACTTCCAAGAATGAGAAATCATCTACACACCACCCACCCACGCTCTCTCGTGCAGGCAACAGCGCCAAATTCGCCTTTGCGCGCTGTCCTTCACCTTTTGCTAGCGTGCGGCACACCACGTATTTGTCTGCGTGTTCTTGTACGACAAACTCTTGTCTTTAGATGCCTCAATCAGTAGAGGGTAGAAATAGTTAACGAATGGTATCTACCTTCTTTTCCAGCATTTACATATAAAGAAAAAAATAAAAGCAGGAGACAGATATTGCGAAGGGTTGTTTAGATTCTCA
>JASANU010000851.1:0-89020 GCA_030849675.1 Trypanosoma platydactyli | reverse complement strand
GTCTGGCAACGAACACGCGCTCTTTTTCGCATCCCCCCCCCCAAAAAAAAAAAAAAAACGTTTTGCGGGGAAGGGGTGAGGTGCCAACTGCTGTGAGTATCACTCATGATTTATTCTTCCGCTCGCATGGCGCATATACACACACACACGCATGTACGTATATATATATATATATATATATATATATATATATATACGTGAATGTTGTCGTTCTTTGGAATTATATAGTTACGTATGTATACCTCCATGTGTGCATGTATGGTCGCTTGCATGACTGTTGGGGTGTGAGATTACTTTGTTGCCTTCTGTTTTCTTTTATTACTGGTGATGAGGCGAGTGAGCAAAGAAAAAATGTGATTTGTTTTTTTTTTCCTTTGACAATGGCGGTGATGCACGACATTTCCGCCGGCGAGGATACTTCGTTTATGAATAAGGCGAAGGAGTCGGTTACGGAGTGATGCGTCGTTTTCTGACCGGCGCCACCTGTTTCCCCTCCCTCATGACTTCACCACCCTCGCGTCTCCTGTTAGTTTAGTCATAACGGCCATGTATTTGTTTATCGTCCCTCCTCTTTCTTTTCATTCCCCTTCCCCTTCCACACACACTGCGCATGTACACCTCACACCCACTCTCGTTCGCATTCTTTACAATTTTTTTTTTATCTTTTGTTATTCTTGTTGTTTGTGTAGTTTTTTTTTTTTGTCTCGTTGTACGTTGCGTCGTTGTTGTTATTTTCTCTCTTTGATTCTTCCACTGAACCTGCTGATTTTTGCGGCATATTGCCCTCGGCGTGTCATGTCGATATTTTTACCCCCCCCTCTGTAGCCGTGACCTTCTCTTTGGGAGTACCTTCGTTTCTGACGCCGCACCGTTTTTTTTTTTTTTTGCTTTTTCCCCGTCTTCTACGGATCCCTGTTTACTGCGGAAGTTCTCAACGGTGACGGGGGAGTACATCTGCGGTGTCACGTACCCAACATGAGCGTATACGTACGAAATAAATTACGTGGTAGTGCAGCATTTTCTCATTTCATGCATGGGTTTAACGTGTGGTGTGTGAAATGATCAGAGGTAAAGGCGATTAAGGTGCTGAATTGATATGTGTGTGCGGGGGCTGTAAATAACCAAGAAACAAAAACGCCCTTTTGTTCTGGTTTCATCTGCTTTTGTTGTTGTTATGTGCTTCTTTGTGTTCTCTGAGTTATTTTTAAACCGCATGCGAATAGTCTGCCCCCGCGCAGTGTTCCTGCAGCAAATACCTTGCAACCCATTGCTTCATGTGTGTAAAGCCAATGCTCTGGTCTTTTTTCTGTTCTTTCGTGGTGGGGGGTTGCCTGTGCCTTCAAGAAGAAAGTAACTCTTCACCAAGTTGCGATGGGTTTTGTTCCGAATGAAGGAGACCATTGAGGAACAAAAGCCTCAACTGTTTCGATGCGGCGAGGGTCTGTGAGCGCAGTTTGGTGAACCAATGCCTTAAATTCCGGTAGTTGACCAGTGCGTGGATCCTGCTGAAGCTGGCGCAATTGACAAACGACCAGTAGAGCGCCGAGTTGGGGCTGCTTCAGTCTGCGACAGTGGGGGCATAAACCAGGAGTGGTAGGTTCGGCAGACACAACAACACAGAGGCACCTGCTTGAGAGGGGTGGACGGAGGCAAGGCGTTGGTGCATGTCCGAGTAAATTCAACCATCCTGCTCGAAAGGGGAAGTTGCCCAGATCTAGGACAAGTTTTCTGTCGGTGTTTCGGTTGTGGTCTACGCGGCCGCCAGGAATTGTGGAGTACCACCATAGGGAGCATTGTGGCCTTTGTGTTGTTACTATCGGCGCGTTGGATCCATGGACTCCCTCGTCACGTGTGTTTCACAAGTGCTGCGGTTACGAACATCCTGCAGAATGGGATGCTCGCGTTCAGACCCGCTGGCAGACGAGAGGCGAAGGGAATCGGTGAGGTCTGGGAGGCCCCCACCCCTGGATGTTTGCTCAGCGCTATGCGGTGCTTTTGATGATGGCAACTTCACTGATGGTGTTTTGTGTGGTGGGAAGACCCTGCCACGTATGGAGAAGTGGTGAAGAAGAGCGCTGCTCATACCTCTATTTTGTTTGTAGTCCCTACGAAACGAGCGCATGTGCACGAGACCTGTTTTTTGGACACGTGGTGAACACGTCTTGCCCCCTCCCCCTGCGGGTTTCTTCCACCACAAGGGCACAGATGCTGGCGTCGTACCTCCTTTTTTTCCCTTATTTTTGGTGGTGCGGGATGTGTAGGAAGCTGGTGGTCGCTCACTTATGTTTTTTTCTGTTTTGTGTGCTGCTGGTTGGTATGACTTTCCTTTGAAGAAATAAAATAAAACTTTTTAAAAAATTGTTTCTTGCGCTGTAGGGCAAAGCGACGTGTACACGTCTGGATTGTCCGTTTTTCTTCGGATTTATTTCGGCTCTTCTCTTGCGTCACATCGCCCCTCGCTTCTTCGCGCGGGCCCAGCCGAATAGCAGCAGCAGAAGTGTGAAGTAGGGCGAGCGGAGACTTGTGCACACGCACCCACAACAACAACAAAAGGCAAGAAGAAACGGTTGTGGGCCTGGAGACGAAACGTCTGTTCGAGAGGCAACAGGGAGGGAAAACACACACACACACACATACGTGCAATCAACACATCACGTTTGAACCCGAGAGACCACAAAAGCAAGCAAAGCAACAACATCGAAACAACAACAAAAAAAGTCCCCGACTGTTGAGACGGCAACGAAAAAATGGGGGGCTGTGTTGTGTCTTTGATGGACTCGAGGAATCACTCGCATATTGTACCAAACGAAAATGTAATGGATTTTCGTGCGATTGGTGATTTGGCCCTCCCCCTTCCGGGCACGGAGGCGGGCCAAAGCTCCCCCATCTACCGCATCGCCGGGATCGACGCCGAGGAGCACGAAAGACTGTGCCACGAATGGCCTAACGGCCTGAATCTCACGCAAAGGTTTGACACCATCTGCGGCCGTAATCCCAAACAACGGGCCCTCGCGTATCGCCCTATCGATCGCGTTGAGCAGGAGGAGGTGGTGGGTGGCAAAACGGAAACGAAAAAGACTACAAACATTACGTACTTCAAGGAGACGCAATACATTACCTTCGAGACACTGTGGGAATACATTACGTGTTTTGGTCGCGGCCTTGTAGAACTTGGCATCCCATCTGAAGCGAACATCGCTATTTATGAGGAGACGCGCTGGGAGTGGCTGGCAACTATATACGGCATCTGGACGCAGAGCATGGTTGTTGTGACGGTGTACGCTAATCTCGGCGAAGACGCACTGGCATACGCACTTCACGAGACTCAATGTAGGGCGATTATCTGCAATGCGAAAAGGGTGGCCTCTTTGGTTAAATTCATGACCGAAGGCCGTGCCCCGAAAGCTCCAATTATTTATAACGGTGTTCTCCCGCCGTCCTTTGACGACAAGGGCTGCAAAGTTCTCTCTTGGGAGGCTGTTGTGGAAAAGGGCCGGGAGGCCGTCAATAGAGTCCCACTGCAGCTGCCCATCAACAACAATCACCTGGCGTTGATCATGTATACCAGTGGCACCACGGGAAATCCCAAGGGTGTCATGCATACGCACGGCTCACTGATGTCTGGTGTGGAGGGACTTGGACGTCGCTTGCTTCAAGTTGTCGGCCCTTTCGAGAAGGGGGAAACATACTGCGCGTACCTTCCGCTTGCACACATCATGGAGTTTGCTGTTCTTAATATTTTTGTGGCTCGCGGTGCGCTGATATGTTTCGGTACCCCGTTTACCCTTACAAATCTAACTGCCCGCCCACAAGGCGATCTTCTGGAGTTTAATCCTGTGTTTATGATTGGCGTGCCACGCGTTTACGACACGCTAAAAAAGGCTGTCGAGGCAAAATTACCACCTGTCGGTACGCTTAAACGCAGCGTCTTCGATCACGCCTATGCAAGTCGTCTGCAGTCTCTGAAGGAGGGCAATGACACGCCGTACTGGAATGAGAAGGTGTTTGCTGCATCGCGGGCAGTACTTGGAAAAAATATTCGTGCGGTGCTCTCAGGAGGTGCCCCACTCAGTGCGGCCACTCAGGATTTCGTAAACGTTGCATTTGCACCGATAATACAGGGGTGGGGTCTCACGGAGACAGTCTGCATTGGTGGCTGTCAGCGCTTGGGGGATTTGGAAACAAATGCAACAGGCCAAATGGAGTTGACAGAGGAGCTGCGTCTCCTGGACGTGGATGAGTACAAGCACACGGACAAGCCAGAGCCACGTGGGGAGATCCTGCTGCGTGGTCCGTTCCTCTTCAAGGGATACTACAAGCAGGAGAAGCTGACACGCGAAGCAATTGATGAGGATGGATGGTTTCACACCGGAGATGTTGGCAGCATAGGCCCCAACGGGACACTCCGCATCATTGGACGCGTCAAGGCGTTGGTGAAGAATGTGCTCGGTGAGTATATCGCGCTGGAGGCGCTGGAGTCGATGTACGCACACAACTCCCTCTGTATGCCTAATGGTGTGTGCGTTGTTGTGAATCCGGAGAAGTCGTACATCTGCGCGCTGGCGCTCACGGACGAATCGAAAACGTTGGATTTTGCGAAGGAGCATGGGATTGAGGGCAGCTATCCTGCTATTCTGGAGGATCAAGTGTTTCGCCGGAAGGCCACGGAGTCAATGCAGGCCACAGCACGCATGGCTGACCGACAGCGGTTTGAGTGTGTGCGCCACGTACGCTTCCTCGCTGACGAGTGGACTCCCGAAAACGATGTGCTGACGGCTGCTGGAAAACTCAAGCGACGTGTGATTGACAAGCGGTACGCGGATACGATCAAGTCGCTCTTCTTGGATGAGTAGGTGAGCGCTGAGTGAACGCATTTCATTATTATTATTATTACTATTGATTCATTGGTTGAGAGCTTGACGAGGGAATAGTCCCCAGCCTTGCGCCTCACCTCGGACGGAGGAGCGGAGGGAACACGAAATAAACAGTGAAACAACAGCCGTACGTTCTGAAAACCGACCCAACTCACTCCCCACCGCCCCACGCGGGAGGTGGGCTGTGAAGGGACCGTTTCAGCACCTCCTTTTCATCCGTGTACTATTTTGATTGTAGACGATAAGAGGTCTTCCCGGATATTCACAGGCATTTTAATCTCACCGTCGACTTGATAAATGTAAGTCTGGCAACGAACACGCGCTCTTTTTCGCATCCCCCCCAAAAAAAAAAAAAACGTTTTGCGGGGAAGGGGTGAGGTGCCAACTGCTGTGAGCATGGCAGCGTGTAGCTTACGCCGCTGTGGATAGGAGCGCCTGCCGTTGATTTGATGTTTGCGGTTTCTTCACTGCAAGGGAAGAATGAGGCAATCGTGCACGCACAGCTGAAGGTGAGTGAGTGGCATATAGTGTCAGCGAAGGCCGAGGTGATTGCCGCAGAAACTCCGGTATTCCCTTTTTTTCCTTTTTTCTTTGCTATTCTTCTCCCTTGACCGTTAGAGAGAGGCTCTAGGGAGAAGAAAAACATGTGCCTAGAGATTTTTTTTTTCAAACCGCTGAGGAGACAAATAAGACGCATGAACATTACGCCCTCCTTCGTCTGACGAGAGCAAAGAGATCGTACTGGGATGGGGCTGGCCGAAGTTGTTACAAACTGCCGTTGAACCTCAAAGGGGGGAGGGGGGTGATTTTTTTTTCTCTTGGTTTTATTTTGTATTTTTGTGTGTTTTCTCCGTGGTAGTTTTCACGTGTGTACGTTGGTTTTATATTTATTCGTTTTTTCTTTTCTTTTTTTGTTTTGGTCAGGGGTCGGCATTTGTGTTTCGGCATGAGAAGACGTGAGCGAGATGGTGGTGTCCGGCACCGGTGCCTGTTGACCCCCATTAGCGATCTATGCTGCAGTATGACGGAAGTCGCTTGAATGTCTGCTCGGTTGCACTTCCACTGGTGTTGCAATGGCACTCGCTGCTTCGTGCATTGCCCTGGTGCAGTTAAGAAATCCCAACGCCACTGCGTGTCATGACGTTCGCCTTGTGTTGCTGCTGTAGTAACAAGGAAAAGGGCTAATATGACATTTTCGTGAGGGAAGACGTCACGTTATGCGCCTCACCCAACAGCAGTACCCCTATGCATGGTTGTTTCCTGAATAAAACAGCATGGTGATGGTGAGTCTTTGTTTTCTTTTTCAGTGAAGGTATTTTGTCGCAGCTGTGTTTGGCAGCGTACTGGGAAGGCAGTTGCGCGGGGTTACCCGTTGCCTCTGTGAGCACCTTAAGGGCTTCTGTTGATAGCGGCTGCCAAGTCATTGGCGTCTCTAGAAAGTTGAACTGGAAGAAAAGAAAAAAACAGAGCGTCGGTGTGCGCAGTGTCATGAGGCTTTTTTTGTTGGGTGGTGTGTTGGGAACGGGATCCCCACGGTCTACGGGTTATTTTGTGTTTGGGCGGTGGAGCGGCGCTACATCGGTGTCGTTGCCGAATTCTTTCGGCAAGAGACTACTGGACAAGCGAATGACGGAGTCTCGAACAGGAGCAAAGGGGTGCGATGAGATGCGCTTTCCGTAGACAGCGACGAATATACATACGTGTTTGTGTGCATATATACATATATCTATATGTAGGTGGCGCATTGTGGCCTCGCTCCGTTTCACAAAGAGCACAAAATATTCCCCAAAGAGAAAAGCCGGTAACTTGAAGGGGTCGAGAGCGAATGAAGAGACATGAGAGGGGGGCAGAAACAGGAGGGCAAATATGACCCCCCCCCCCCACCCCTCTGAGCATGTGTTCTTTTGGCGGTTTTTTCATAGGGGTCGGGTGTGCCGAGATTGTCGCCATCCCGGCCCTCTTCTCCCCTTTTTATAACCATGCAGCGTGCACTTCATCCATGCGGGCGGAGGAAAAAAAAAACGAACAGATGGAAGTGTGCGGCGCCTGCGTCTTTTTTTGTTTGTTTTTCTTCGATGGGGGGAAGTGAGGGCTCCACTGCTAAGCATTTCTTGTCTGTTTGTGTCCCACAATGTCGGTGCTGGTTTGTGCAATAGTGACTGCGCACGTGTGTGTGTAGAGGCCTTTTCATTTTTTCATTTGTTGCCTCATTAGGGCCTCACGGAGTGTTCAAGGTGCTGTTGTTTGGAGCTGCAGTTGCAGTTGCAGTTGCAGCAGAAAAAGCGGAGCCAACGAACCAAAAAGGGGGGTGAGGCGCGTCCTCGTGTCTCTTTCCCCGCTTCATTCCGTGTTCATTTCCGCGAGCGCGTGCGGGACTAAATGGCAGACCGGACACTAAATTCCTCTCGAGGCACCACTTCAGTGAAGTCCACGCATGATGCATCCTTGCAGCTCGACTTCTACCTGCCGCCCCCCGATGATCGAGCGTATCGTTGGGGAAAAATTCAACACCTGCGTGACCAGATCACTGCATGGCGGCGTCACGTGAAACAAAAAGGACAATCAGCAGCAGAAGAAGCAACGGTGGCGCTTCCGTGCTGGAACTCGTCTTGTGTTTCCCCAACGAGGCGCTGCCTGTCACGACATGAGAAGTCGCTTCTGCATTCGCAGGTGTTGATGAACTCACAACGGGGGAACACTTCATCGGGATCGCAAGACAAACTGAAAAGCAAATGCTCGTACCCATTTAACAACTCCATCGTCAGCAACGTAACAGAGGTACCTTATTTCCATGATTACATCAATTTCTGCCTGCCGAAGAAGGATGACAGTGCGACCGCGGATGTTGCTGACGCTGAAGAGAGGAAGAAGGGCCTTCCGGAGTTTTGCTATGCTGTCACAACATGCCGCGAGGGGGCGGCGCGCCAGGGGATCGCGAGCGAAGAATGGCACCAGCTGCAGACAGCATCCCGGGAGCCGTCCATATGCTCCATTCCAAAGGTCGGGAACATCCCACACAACCCCGCGCAATCAACGAACGTCACGACACTTGGGATTCCTGGCGTGCGCGACTTCTCGACAAGCGAATTTATCGCCACCAAGACCCAGTGCTTCGAATTGGCTACATCTGTGCATCGGGAGCTCGTGCGTGATTTTTCGGTTTCCCAACATTCACAAGAGGGCCAACTTCGCCGCCACGTCTTCAACGAGACGATGGAAGTGCCCATTGACTGGGGAGAGTTTGGTCGTGTACCATCTCGTAACACCGCTTTGTCGTCGCTGCTCTCGAGTAGAGGTAATGGCACCCCTGTTGTTCCTGGGGCGTCCACAACCAGACACTGTGCGGACCCCAACGTGAATGCATCATTGTTTCGGGCTGTAGCAACACCATCATCATTGCTAGCGGCTGACGGTGGGCGAAGACCGCTGCGGTTGTACACCATTCGCCTTGCAAAAAAACTCTCGAACAGTACAGGCTCGATGGAGAAGCGGGAGGAGCCCCCTCGGTTCGGTTTCCGAATAAAGGTGCCAGAGACGTGGCCCAACAGCTGAAGAAAGAGGCGATACAAGAGCAATATCCTAAAACAACAACAACAAACCGAAATGTAGTATGTCGACAACGTGTGACAACTGAGCCTTTACCGCTACCGTCACTTCTTTCCCCTCTTTCCCTCATCCCTATCTTTTTACATGTACAAAACCTCGGTGATTCTATTCCCGTCTCTCGTTTTAATTCGCTCCTGAATTTATGCTGGCCGTCCTGCGCGCCACGTGGTGATTTTCCTCATCTGCCTAAGCACTCATGCGCCCTCAGCCGGTTTTCGATAAGTATGCATATATATATATATATATATATATATATATATATGTTTGCATGTGTTTATGCGTGCATGCGTGTGTGTGTTTGTGGCTTTGGTTTTTTTTTTTGAAATTGATTTATTTATATTGTTTTCCAACTTCATTTGATGTGGTTTCCGATATTTCCTTTTCCACCGTCTTCATTTTTCGTTGCAGCGCGAGGTGTTGGCGCTGCTGAAGGAAAAGGAAAGGAAAGGGGTGGGGGGTGGGGGATAGGAGGGACAAGGGCGAGATGGCCTGGCGCTGCTTTGTGGTTTACCCACTGCCTCGTGTTGCGGACGAGTCGTTTCTTCAACTAATCTTCGACGGAAGTGTTGCACGAAGCGTTTTTGTCGGGACCCCCCCGCATCGCTTTGCGCTCGTGGAGTTGCGGGATGACAAGCATGCAGATGCAGTTTTGCACGCGATTGGCGATACCCCCCAGTCACTAACAGGTACAGTTGCCGCTGTAGCTGGCCAGGAGGACGGTGAAGATCATCTCGACTGCATGCTCATGGACTTGTTCAGCTCCTGCGAAGGAAGGACAAGAAAGACGCAGGACGACGCACAAAATGCAAGTAGCGCTGATGGCACAGAGATGGTATGCATCCCACACCTTAAGCGGCTGTGTTTCTACAAAACTCTTTTGCAGGTGGAGCGAAGCCCGATCACCATATCAGAGCTCTACAACTGCGGTGGGCAAATGCCACGTAACCGCGCGGATGGGCGATTCACATCGAAGCGACCGCGCTCTGCAGTGCTTGGTGGGGAGACCGCCCCACTTCGTGGTGACACAACCGTGAAGGAGACGAAAAATGGTGAAGTAAACACAACAGTTTACGGAAAGAAGGATCAGTGTCATCATTGTGGTTCCCAAGAGCATTTGTCGCGGCATTGCACCGCAGCCGCTCCCCGCTCCAGCACGGCCGCAGATGGAGCGAACGTAACCGGAACTAATGCACCACGTACTGACCGAGGATGCAAAGCCATCGCAAAAGCTGAATTTCCGGCGAATTGCTGCCAGAAGTGTGGGTCTTCAGATCATTTCACCCGTCATTGTGTTGCCGAACATAATGCTGAGGAATCAGTGACGAAGCAGCAGCAAGGGTGTGAACAAGAACGAGAAAAACACCAACAACAAATAAAGCACGCGCGCACAGCGATGTCTGTATCCAAGGAACAATGCAAGCACTGCGGTTTAGATACTCACTTCTCTCGTCACTGCCCTTCCAAGTGAGGAGTTGGGCGGGTGGGGCGCCGCTGAGGTATAAAATGGGAAGTATGAAGCAAAGGTAAAAACAAGAACAGGATCGGTTATTAATAAGGGAAAAAAAACTCCCGGTGACCGATACGAAAAAAAACAAACAAAGAAGAATGACAGATTTCATTCCCTCACGGTGAATGCACCGTCTTTCGCTCCTCCACGTTTTCATTGTTCTTTTTTTGGTTTGTTTGTTTGTTTCTCTCCACGATTTCCTCAGCGCCAAGGTGGGGTGGGGCAACAGCGAGTTTCGGGAGCTTTAGGGCATCTTTTTTTTTAGAGGAATGACCACGTCGCCTGAAGTCAGTGCGTCTGTTGTCGAGGCGCTACAACACCTCCCGGAACCGATTATTTTTACTCACCCATCTTATGCCATCGTTGCCGTTCCATGCAGAAGCGCCTTACGGTCGAGGAAGACCACCGCCACGACGAAAGTGTTGGGAGGTCTGGGGAGGAAGTCTTTCTCATCGTCTACCGAGGATGGAGCGGACGTGGTAATGCCTATGGCGCAACTGCTCTTTGATCACTTACTGCACCAGTGGACTGGGGACAGTAAAGAGAAGTTTTGTAGGTACCTCAAGTCTGGGCGTTCTCGCGGCGGGTCTGCACGGCTTCTTGCCACCTCAACAGTGGCACTACACTTCTCTGTTCCATTTGTCACAGCCCTGCTGCGCTGCTTCCTCTCACATTGTGGGAGTTGTGAGGACTCCCTCACTTGCTACGTTGAGAATGCGTTAGATTTTATGATTCGCTGGTCTCATCCCTCGATGTGTCTTACTCTCTCAGCGAGCGTGACGGATCTGCAGTTACGTGTAAGTGCTGACGTACTTTACAGCTCCCCGTTGCTTGTTCGCCCATGGACTGAGAATGTGGTGCTCGTCGCTGTGGCGTGTGCACCAGAGTGGAAGCTGAGTGAGCTTTGTTGCAGCCACCACATTGCCAGGTGGGTGCATCGCTACGTTACCTCCGAGAGGCTTGATGAGCGGGTTGTAGCCACGCGCTTGACAGTGTGGCGCTGGCTGGAGGACCGTCTGCATGCCCTCTTTTCTCCAGCGGATGTGATACTGTTCACACGGACCATTTGTGCGCTTATCTTTGCCCTAGAGGTGGAGCTGGTTGCAGATTGTTCGAAGGGTGTTGACGTCGTGCCGCGTGAAAATGAGCGCGATCGTGAGGGCTTACTGCTGCTCCTGGGAATTCTGGGTGAGCAGCGAGAGCGTCCAACCCACGGGACGGGGAGAAGGAAGCAGCCCACAAATGATGAGGATGACAGCAATGATGAAAGCATCTACCATAAGAGTAGACTTGGCGGCTGTGATGTGCGCCGCTCTGAGGCTGCATTGGACGCGTCAATTGCAGCCTTCCTTCGCAGACAGACGACCTGCGTGGATTTTGTTCCTGCCTCGAGGAGAAACGAAGGTGCCAGTAAACGCAACCTGACGCAGGTGCGGCGCTTGTGTGGTGTTGCAGATGAGTTGTACCGCTTTCTTTCTGAGTGGATTCGTCTTACCGTCAACGCGTCACTTTGCGACTTTGGTACGCAAGTATCACTGAAGCACGATGGACTCCCACGACTGACAGTGATTGTGGGGCGAGTGTTTCCATCTGAAGGCGCCATCCCTTCACGTACTCATCCACTGTCTTTTCTGCCAGTAAGTCTACTGGGCGACATGATTTGCAATCAGCAACTGCGACAGGCAACGTCTGACGACCGAACAGAACCTCTGAGCTGCGCTGCCGCTACAAGCGTTTTTCGCAGCAATGCTCGAAAGAACAAAAGTGGTAGCAAGAGTTCTGGTGATAGCCCACATGGAGGGGGGACTGCATATTCTGTATTCGACGTTCCTCTCTGGTCAGATGACGACAACGATGATAATTCGGAGTCAAGTGTAACGACTGGGGCTGTTAGGAAATCCTCGTGGTTTGTTGAGCTTTTTGTTGGCGCCGCTGTTCGCTCTGTCGATGAATCACCCACACAGTGGCGAGAGCGTGCAGAGCCGCAGATGCGAAGTGCAGTGGCTTCCGCCATGCCTGGCTCACAAGAAAAGCGAGAGTGTTTGTCTTCCCCTCATTTACCTCGCGTTGATGTGAAGAGAGTGGGCGAGTCGCCCCTATCCGATGTCCTTCTGCTGCTGATGCTGCGCCACGCTCAGTGCGAGGAGGTGCACTACGCGCTGTCGCCATGGTACGTCTTCCCGTCTTTACCTTGCAGCCAGGAGGATCGGGGGAAGAAAAAAGAATTTGTGACGGGTCGCCCGAAGCTGCTGGAGTGCTTTGATCCGACGCTGCTGAATCAAAAAGGGCTTTTTTCGACCGATTGCCATGAATCATCGTATACGAGATTGGAGGCGGAGTACGTTGACCAGCTGCGGCGAGGTTACAGGCGCCTCTTCTGGAGGGCGAGTCTTGCGCTAGAGGAGGGTGCTGAGGGATGTACAGCAGTTGGCGTGCATCTCATCTCGTCCCCGTTGCAGTTTGAACGACCAAGTGACGCTGAGATGGCGAAACTCTGCACGGCGGTGAGCTCATCTTTGTCATCGCGGTTACTTCCGCGTCCCACAGTGGGTAGGGAATTCCAAGTGGCATTGCCACTTTCGCTCTTCCGTGCGCGTTATTGTGGGCTTCTTCCTGCTGCACACCCCATCCTCAGGGACGTGCGGCATCACAGACGGCGGAATGTGCCTGATCAGGAGTTAGTCGAGACTCTCTGTACGGCTCTGCGATTGCCACTGCTGAGTTACCGTGTAACGTCCAGTGAGGTTGTATTAACGTCTGAGGGCATGAGACACTTGACGTGTCTGAAGCGGAATCAGCAACAACGGTGGGCGGAGGATGTGCCGCGGATTGTGACGGCTGATGCGCAACGGATAGATGCGAAGGGCGGTAGTGTCAGCGGCGACTGCCGGTTGCAGCGCACACCGGCTGCGTTTCCAGCACCCGTGGTAAGGCGAAACATACGCCACAACGCCGCACCACGACATGATGGTGTCTTCACCTCCTTTGAACTCCTCTCATCCAGGAATGTGGCCCCACTCCAGCTGGCGGAGTGGTGTCGTATGATTGACGAGATGTTGTCCCCTCCACTGGATGAGAAACCCAACACACCACCACCGCTTCGAGAAACCAAAGGAAAACCAGAAGATGATTATGAGGATAATGAAGGGACGCTGAAAAGCAATTAATTCAATCATCTTGATATCCTTTCGTTTTTTTTTTTTTCCTTTTTTCTTTCATGTGTATGCATGTGACGCTGTTTTTTTCCCTTTTTTGTGTGTGCGTTTGCCTTTGTCTTGCCTCATTCTTACAAGAACTGCTGAGTGCTGACACGCCCGCGTAGGTACTGGCCGGTCTACGGCTGGGGCTTGGACCTGACGTCCGTGTAGCAGGAAACAGTTGGGCAGGCAGCGAGAGGAGGAGTGAGGCAAAAGAGAAGGTCGCGTAGGTGTACGGAACCGTCCCACCTTTTTCTCCCCTCTCATTATTTGTACGCCTGGCAGTGATACTTCTTAACATTCTAGGCGAATGTATGCATTTTGTTTTTCCTTTTTTCTCTACGCCGTGTTTAAGTGTGTGTGGGGGCAAACTAAAAATAAAACAGACGTCTCTGCCTCTCTTGTAGTGGAAGGGAAGGGGGTGGGGGGAGTTTATCTCAGAAGAGAGGGAGGTAGAGGGTGATACACATACACGAAGAGAGGCTGCAAGAGCTTCAGGTTGTGTCTGGTCGTCGGACAAGTGACTACGAGAATGAGGCCAAAGAAAACGCCAAAACAGGCCATCGACATTGACGATGAGGAGGCAATCGACTTTTCCACCGTGAAAAAGGAGGCCGTAGTGAGGCATACTCTGCCTTCTGCGTTACTGCAGAGCAGGGTAACCGACGTGCTGCATCAGCAGCAACAACATGAAGTACCAGTCACGTTATGCGCAGTGGATCCACGCCTCAATGCGTACACACATCGTGCGCCCCCACGCCGCCGCATTGGCTTCGGTGGTGGTGGTAGTAGCTACACCAAAGCTCCCACGCCAGCTGCTGAGAATGCAGCTAGCGTTCCCGTTGCCAAGACGGGAGAAGCCTCTGTTAAGAACGACCTCTTGGATGCCTTTTGGCGTGAGGACGCAAAACAGCAGGAGCTGGAATCTCAGACCTCACGCCGTGAGGCACACGAGAAGGAGATACATGCTCTGTGGAGTGGCAGCATTGTGGAAGCACCATCACCAACCGTATCAGCTAGCACCACTGCTCCTCGTACCAACGCTGCGAACGTAGAGAAGGATGTCCCGACCCACTACACGTACTCCCTTCTGGATCAATTCTTCTTTGATGGCGTTCCTGATGTGGAGCCGTGGGACCTCTGGGCGCTATCGATGCCACGCTATACCGCAGAAAATATCGCAGTGTGCGTCGCAGATCGTGTGCACCATCCTGTGTTGCAGGAGACACACTACTCACAGCGATATCTGCACCAAGCCGACGAGAAACCGGTCGTGGTGAAGTTAGTGAAGACGCGGGAAGAGCTGCGCGCCGAGCGACGTGAGCGGCTGCGCAAAGCAAAGGAGGACCGCGACCGCGCCAAGAGGGCTGAGCAGCGGCAGCAGCAGGTTAAATCTGAAGGAGTCAATGGTGACAACAATTCGCATTCCCCAGCCGGAGGAACTTTTGTTGTTTCCACCAATGACCGTCTCACCAACAGTAATCTCCGCTACAACCTCTTCAGTGACAGCGTGCTGAACCCCTTGAGCACGGAGAACAAAGTTTTTTCGCAATATCAGGAACGATTCCTTGAGCATCAGCGACGCAATCATGAACGACACGTTGCTGCAATTCCGCATCAGATTGAAAAGCGGGGACGCGACCTAAAGCGGCATGCCGAGGAGAGTCCAGTGTTTCGCGCCTACCGCATTTACCCCATATACAGCCCCGCGCATCTTGGAAAATTGCGGAATTTTGCAAACGACTGTCTGCTGCGTGGATTCCTCTTGTGGGTGGGGAAGTGCGATGCGTTCGTGATCCTGACGGGTGGCGAGGTTGCCGTGCGGCATCTTGAGCGGTGGATGCTAGAGAAGATGAGGTGGGAGTCAACGGAGACGAATTCGGTGCGCATCATGACATGCCCGTTGCAGGACGCTGCCACATTTTCTTTTGTTGCACCAAAGAACTCGAAGCGCAGGCGGCAAACGACGAAAGAGGAGGGAAGTTCTGGCGGAGGTGACGGGAATGGCGAAACGGAACGCGAGCATGTCTACATGAAATTTGTTGACAGCGTGCACGAGGGGGAGTGTTTCATGCGCACGGTACCGACGGATGGGCCCTGGAGAGATCTCCTGCATGTGTGGCGCGCCGCACTTGCTGCTGCCGCTGCGGAGCACCGTGGTGCGGGGTGAGTCGCGCCGCTACTGTTGCCTTAAGGAGGACTTCGATGTGCGCTTTTTCTTCTTACGCAGTTGCGCCCCCCTCCCTCAACTCCCTGCCCCTTCCCGTCTGTTTCTTCTACGGTGTACAACTTCGTGTGTTGGTGGGTTGGGGACTGTTTTTCGGGCTTCTCATGACCGCTCTTGATGCGACATACACGCAATCCATTTCTTGTATTTAAATGGCTTTGCTGCCTTTTGTTTTATCCTTTCGCACAGATTAAGGTGTTTCCAATTGTTGTAGTGTCTAGGCTCCTAACAAACTCACACACACACACACACAGAGAGAGAGAGAGAGAAAGAGAGAGAGAGAGAGAGAGAGAGAGAGAGAGACTACGTGATCATGTTTGCGTGGCCCCCATTTTCTCTGACAAAGCCCATGTACGACATGGACACTTACATGGGGCGCGTCATGTACTTCGTTTCCGCACTCAACCCGTTGTTGTGCTTTGAGACGGAGCGCATGCTATTGCAGAATAGACTTCTTATTGATCGTGTGGCTGCCGGAGAGAAGATGATGGTGAGTGACAAGACCTTGTGGAGGGCCCGTACCGCTATTGAGAACTGCGTTCACCCAACGACGGGGGATGTTATCTTTCCCCTGTTTCGCATGTGCGCGTTTCTACCCGTGAACAGCTTCGTTGTACCCTTCATGATGACACCGAACACTGTCAATAGCATACCGCGTACCGTCTTTATTCAGTGGTTCAATCAGAGTTACAACAGCGCTGTGAACTACGCGAATCGCTCATCAGATAAGCAGCCGATGGGGGAACTCTTCAAGGCGTACACCGCTGCTGTAGGCGTCTCTGTCTCTGGCGCACTAGGGGCAACGATGTTGCTCAAGCGGGTGAAGGGTGGGACGCTGCAGGCCACGTTGATCCGGGCGGCACTGCCTTTTTTCGCTGTTTCCGCGGCTTCCATTGTAAACCTGGCGCTGATGCGCAAGAACGAGTGGATGGCGTCCGGCACGGGGCTGAAGGTTGTGGACGAGGATGGTGAGACTCGGGGTTACAGCCGCGCTGCGGGGATGAATAGCCTTATGAAGTGTTCTCTGGCTCGTGTCGTGTGGAACATCCCATCGATGGTTCTGCCAACGCTGTTGATGGCCCCCCTCACCATGCGCTTCAGTCTCATAAGGGCGAACCCGGTGGTGGCGGAGACAGCACTGCAGATTGCGGGTCTTGGCATCGGAGTCCCCCTTGCGCTCGGTGCGTTCAGCACCACGGTGCACATCTCCGCCGACCGCCTGGAGCCATCATTTCAGGGTTTGAAGCGAAGAGACGGCAGTCCTGTTCAGACCTTGACGTACTACAAGGGTTTGTGAGCATGGCTCTGTAAACTTGGGTGTCACCCTCCTCTTTCTGCGATGAAACATTTGGTGATAATCATAGGGTTGGTGCATGTGTGCTGATGCGTGGAGGAGCATACGCCTACACGCAGATATATATATATATATAAATATATATATATATATATATATATATGAAATCTTCCACTGCGTCTGGTGGTGTGAAGCGGCTGTTAGGTGTCTGGCCGAAGGTGAGGGTGTAGAGAAGGAATAATTGAAGCAGTGGCATCGATGGCGAGACGCAGACACTCAGTGGGCAACTAATGAATTCTGGAATGGGAGGAGGTAAGCAGGAAGAAAACAGATGGAGTATGGTTATGTAGTAGGCTCTGAGTGCGTCATCCTTAATTCAAACGGGGTGGGGGGAATGAAAGAAAATGCTATATATATATATATTTTTTTTTTTTTTTCTCATTTCACTATCTTGCGTGAATCTCCATGCACACGAAGACTGAGTTTTCTACAATGCTCTAAAACTGGAACAGGGGCTCTGTGAAGGGAGAAGCCAGCGAAAAAAAAATATATATATATATATATATATATATATATATATCCATCTATGCCATGAGTCATGAACTCGCCGTACCTTCTTCTGTTCCCCTCTGTTTTTTTCATTGATGGTTTGAAACCGTTCCTGCACATACAGGGGGGAGGGAGAGAGAGAGAAATAAATAGCGTGAAGTGGACAGAATAGAGGCGGGACATGAGTGTTTCGGTTCCAGACGATGCTTGTGGAGATAAAAAGACGGAATTGTGTGATGGTCGTTTTTCCGTGCGACTCTGTAATGCCGTTACTGCAACGGGAAAGACCTTAGCGACGGACGATAGACTTCCCTCCGTGTCACCATCGCATCTCAATGTGCCTCGGACGGACACTATCACGGAGGTGGAGATGAGCACAAAGGCGTCGTTGGTGAATGCAATCCATGGCGCCTACACCTCTACGGGATACCCGTCTCTCATTAATTCTGGTGGTCCTAACAGCTCTGTTTATGGGGCGTTTCTCGAATTCCGCAACCCCATGCTGCATAGCATCACGCTGCCGCCCGATGAGACCATTGTTCTTTCTGCTGCTGCGGGGACATCAACAACACCAACAAGATCCTCATCCCCTTCAATGGATCCGAGAAACAGCCGCACCTGTCGGTTCAATGCATCCGAGGAGGACTTGTCGTTGAATGTCACTGACACCTCTGTTCTACAAGACCCAGTGCTGCGTGTAGTGTGGAAGCGCATGTTTCGCCTGCTCGACACGCAAACAGTGGCAAAGTTTGCACCGCCGGCAACAATATCAGAATTCCACAGCACAAAGTCGTCACCAGGCTTTGTTCTCCCACGCTCTACACTGCAAGGCGCAGCGCAGCACCTGCAGCAGTACCCGGACGGCATTCACGCCGTCCAATCTTCCCCACGCCTCAAAGAGCTGCTTTGGGACTTGCTGCCGATCAAAAGTAATAGTAATGGCGACATCGATAGCGGAGATAACGGCCCCAAAAATGGCGGGGAGGATGTTGATCATGCAGGAGAAAAGACTACGCAACCCTTCGAGGAGCCTCCTGTGGGGGACGCACCAGTGCATTTGACGCTTATCGCAGCCAACAGCTTCAATCACTTCACGCTGCACCTTGTCCGTCACCAAGAGGAGAGAGTGTTGACCGTCGCTCCGCTGCAGACACTCACTGCCTCTATAATGACGCGGAAGATTACCGCAGGTTGCTTGTTTCTCTTTTTCATGGATGTAAGCAATAGGTTTGCTGAGTCTGGACCTCCGTTTGTGTCCCATGTGGCGGCGCGAGCGGCAGAAAAAAAGAGTTTGTTTGCACGCAGCTCGTGGGATTCTTCTGCCATCGCCGGTGACAACAGAGACGCCACCACGACGGAACCAAAGAGGGGGGTTAAACGGCAGTTCGTGGAGGTTCCGGCTCGAGCATCCACAACAAGTGCAGTGACCGATTCCGGTGCGAGCAATGCTGTGGAAATCGCGACAGTGCACGTCGCAGTGGAGCCCTACGTATTGCTGGGTAACCAAAGTGGGGATATTTTTCTTTTTAGCATCTTTGAGGAAAAAGTTCTTCAGCGTCTCAATTACTCGGGTGGCGCGTTAGCGAAAGCCCCGACGGACACTGCAGAGTCGCCACAAAAGCAACTCATCAGTAGCTCGGTATCCTGCATTACGGAGGTGGAATGCGGTATTGAAAAGCACCTCAAGGTGTTGATTAATCTTGCGTGTGCTTCCAAGAAGAACGGAAAGAGTCTCTTCACTCCACCGGCTTGTAGTGCAGCGGATGCACCGTCATCAGTCTTTGCTGTCGGGTTCGAAAACGGACATGTGCTTCTTGTCTGCGTGACGGCTGAGGGGGCATGGTTGAGCAAACATCTCTCCTCATTCGGGCAGAGACCGGTGGAAGTGATTTCCATGCGTGTGCCACACTTCTTTGCGCGAGTGTGGCACACGAAACAGTCGAGCTGCAAAACCGCAACAACAACAACAACAACAACAGCATTGCACGGCGCAAAGGAAAGTAAGGGACGATTTGAAGATCAGCAGCAGCAACAGTCTTCTCCCTCTTGTGCTTCGCGGGTGCTGTATACACCTGTGGATGTTCTCGTTGTTGACGAGGACAGTGCTATCGTTGCCATTTCCTGTGATGGCGGGTCAGTGCGACTTTTCAGACCACCGGAGCTGGAAATAGAGGTCTGCCGGATCTCTGCACTAAGTAGCAACAGTGTTGGAAGCTTCTTGGCGCTCCAATGGATTCCCAGTAGTGTTGATGCCGTCGTGTCTCCTGATCTGCTTGTTGCCTCAAACGAGGATGACACCATAACGGTGTATCAGCTGCTTCCAAGGTCGGTCCCAGGCGCATCGGAGATGCAGCAAAACACGCTCCCACTCTTTGAACCAGTGACGCTTTCACCCGATCTTTGTGAACAGAGTCCATCCATCATTCCCCCCTCTATGCAGAGGGGGCTTGTATTTGTTGCACGGCGCCTTTTTCACCGATCGTGGGTGACCAACCTGTGTGCGCTCCCGCTTTCCTCGGGTCAACTGCTAATTGCTACTTCGTATGATGCCCAAACCTCTTTTTGGCCTCTACATTATGGCAGTGTGGCTCCCACATTTTCTGCGGATATTTTGCCCTCTTCTCTCTCTTTTGAACCATTCCTGCAGCAGTGCTTTGCGGGGTGCCTTGTACAAGACTTAAACAGCACATCCTTGTTGGACCAAAGTGTTTTGCCGGTCAATCCTGCCGCCTCCATTTCCCTACACACTGACCTGACGGTGCGTTGCATGGTTGCTGGGGCAGGGAATAGCCGATTTTTTGTCTCTCTTTGTTTGCGCGGTCGTGTAAAGATATGGGAGGTGAAATCGATGGTGGGCTGAGTTGCAAATTTTTATTTTTCGATTCTTCTTGTTTTCCTGACTCATTTGTTTACTCATCTATTCCGTATCACACATACGCACACGAAAATTTTTTTTTTCATTTCCGGCTTTTACAGCTGATGCCTATGCGCAGACGTACGCGCATCTGCATATGCTGCACTCCATTTGCTTTTTTTTTGTTGTTGTTGTTAAAGTTGGCTTCCGCTGGAGTCGTCTCTCCCGCGCTTCTCATCACGTCGCAGTGTGGGGTGAGTGACGGCGGGCGACCACCATCCAGACGGGGAGCAACAACAAAGTAGCAGGAAAAGAAACGAGGCGGAAGCGGGGTAATTACGTGTTGTGGTGCGTAGAGGAAGAATAGGGCTGGTAACACGGAGAGAAAACAAGTGCTGAAGACAACAGCTGCAACAACAACAACAACAAAAAAAAAAGGAGGGGCGGGGTGGGGTGGGTGATATGAAAGTGGGAATGCACGATAAAAGTGAGGGATGAACTGTCCACATCTCTGTTTCATTGCCACACTTCACTACTTTTTTTTTCTTTTTGTTAGTTAGTTTTTTTTTGTGCCTACGTGCGTGTATTCATCACAGATGCACGTTGGGTATTCTATTACATCTAGTGTCCGGCTGCGTGCTGGGGGAAGCCTTCGATCTGTGGTTTGGGCTGCCTCTTCTTTTGACCCTTTCCGTTGTGCAGTGTCACCCCTTAGGGTGCTCACGCGCACGTACATGCCTCTACCAAATGACCAGACGGACTTCTCACCGTACACCGAAATTGATCTGCCGACTGAGAGCCGCATTGAGGCCATACGAAAAAGCGGGCTCGGCATGCAGGAGTGGGTAGCCTGCGAGAAGGTGCATGGTACCAACTTTGGAATTTATCTCATTAACCACGGCGACTGTGAGACGGTGCGCTTTTCCAAGCGGAGTGGCATTATGGATCCTAACGAAAACTTTTTCGGTTATCACATTCTTATTGACGAGTTCACCGCACAGGTTCGTATTCTAAACGACTTGTTGAAGCAGAAGTATGGCCTGAGCCGCATCGGGCGTGTTGTGATCAACGGTGAACTTTTTGGAGCGAAATATACGCACCCGCTTGTTCCCAAGAGTGAGAAGTGGTGTACGTTGCCTAACGGGAAGCGTTTTCCGATCGCTGGCGTGCAAATTCAACGCGAGCCATTTCCACAATACAGCCCGGAACTCCACTTCTACGCCTTCGATATAAAGTACTCCGTTAGTGGTGCGGAGGAGGACTTTGTTATGCTCAACTACGACGAGTTCATGGAGCTTTCTTCAAAGGTGCCGAATTTACTCTACGCGCGACCACTGGTGCGCGGCACACTAGACACCTGCCTTGCCTTTGATGTGGAGAACTTTGTCACGCCACTGCCGGCACTGCTAGGGCTTGGCAATTACCCGTTGGAGGGAAACCTCGCGGAAGGCGTCGTCATTCGCCATGTGCGCCGCGGGGATGCGGCGGTGGAAAAGCACAACTTGGCTACCATCATCAAACTGCGTTGCTCTAGTTTCATGGAGTTGAAGCACCCGGGAAAGCAGAAGGAACTGAAGGAGACATTTATCAACACTGTGCGAAACGGAGCATTGCATCGTGTTCGTGGCAAGGTGACGGTGATTGCAGACTCTGTGCTGCCACAAGTGGAGGCTGCCGCGAACAACCTTCTCCTGAATCACGTAAGCGAGGGGCGGCTCAACAATGTCCTTTCGAAAATTGGCCAGGAGCCACTGCTCTCAGGAGAGGTTTCCCAGGATGAACTGGCGCGGATGCTATCCAAGGACGCGCTGAAGGATTTTCTCAAGGATGTGGACACACTGGTGCTGAACACAAACCTTGCTTTCCGCAAGATGCTCATCTCTAATGTCTACACCGAGTCAAAGCGGCTCGTGTCAGAGCGGTGGAAGAGCCTCCTTCAGGACGGGGGCGCCGGATCAGGGGAGGGAACAGATCGGAAGGCGAGCGAGCCGCGGAATGCAACGGCGTGAGACGCTCGAAGGTGACGACAATAACCAACAGAAATGCGAAAGTGAAATAAAAAGAAAAGATAATTATTGACTTTAAATTTTCCCTTTCGCTTTTGGGTCAATTCTTTCTTTCTTTTTTTTTTGTTCTTTCTTTTTTTTTTGTTCTTTCTTTTTGTTGTTGTTCTTGCTGCTTCTCGACGACCAGCGTCTCTTTTGGAATATACCCTCCCCCCCCTTTTTTTTCCCTTTTGCCGTTAGTTGGTGTGTACTTCTCTCTGGATATATATATATATATATATATATATGTATGCCTGTGTGTGTGTATGTTTTATCTCTGCCGCGGTATTTTTCCTCTCTCTCTCTCTCTCCTTTTCTACACCGCATTCACATATATATGCACGTAACGGTGCTTTTATCCTCACACCGCCAGCACTTAAGGGCAAACGTGTAGAAGGACGAAAATAAAGCATTCCCCCTCCCTCTCTCTCCCTCTTTGTGTGTGTGTTTGTTTGCTTCTCTTGGAGGGGGGAGACAAGGTGCCTGCCCATTTGTTAGGGCCACTGAAGCTTCGCATGGAAGCGGGCACAGACACGATTCCGCAACTTGATTTGCAAGGCGATGTAAGTGTCCAAAAAAAGGGAATGAACGCGACAAATGCAGCGAAAAGTAGCGATGACAACTTCTTTACAATGAAAGGACGAGAGAGTAGAGGTCGTGGCGCCAATGACGGGGTCAGAGTGTTTCTCCTCTCCACACAGCGCCTTCCGAATGCCCTAACCATCCTTTCTTCTACCGCATGGGCGCTGACACGAATGGTGGAAAATTGCCTCACACACTACCGTAACGCTATCTTGCTGGCCCGGGAGTACGGGGAAATAACGGAAGCGGAAGCCGGGAAGCTTCACATGCACCTGCTGAGGTTGAAAGAACAGAAGCAAACACAATGTACAGAGACAGCTTATGTTGATGATGGAGGTGCTGACACAGGTGGCTCAACATTCTTTCAGAGTGTTGAAAAGCAGCTGTGGCAGCAGATGGAAGTAGTGGGGCACGGTGTACAACCGGCGCTCCTCTCCGAGTCTCTGCGATATAGACATATTCTCTGGGATATGAAACGACTGGCGCAAGGGCTGCTGATCCCTGTCAATATCCTGCGGTGTCGTCACCATTGGTTGCTAGTGCAGGAAGACGTGCAGCTGAACTTGGCTTGTCGTCTTTTTCATTATCGCGTTGTGGTGCGGCGTTCTCCTCCAGAGGGGTTGGTAGAACGGCTCTGGTTCGATTTGTGGTCGCTTCTGGGTGCGGCATGGCGGCAGCGTGGGCGGCTAATGGGCATCTATGCGGAGGGTGTGCCGCCTATCGACCTCAGCAGTGACACACGACACTTCCCTCCCCCGCCTAACGCACCGCCATCTGTGCGTGAAGTGTACCGTAAGAAACGGCAGGAGTACCGCCGTGGGCAGGCGGGGTGGAGGGGACTTCTGCCGAATGGTGTGACGCTGCATGAAGAGGACAGCTATGCCTTTGGGCCACTACTGCCACATCGAATAGGTATCACAACATCGCGTCATCACGCTATTCGCGCGCCTGTGCTATCGTTTCTCCGCTCTTTGCGCGTTCAGGCATGGAATACGACTGCGAATACCGGCGCTACATCAACGACAAGGGGGGATAAGGGTGATTCAACTAACAGCCTCGGTGATGGGAATAGCACCGACCCCAGGGTTGGCAATAGTTCTTCCGGACCTTTTTATTCCTTCACTTCCCCTGACAACATTGAGGAGCTGGGTCATGTTGCGTTCTTCGATGCGAACGAAGAGGATATTGAGGCATCCCGGGTGCCGTATGTGTCACCCCAGTGGTTTACTCAAATACGGTTGCATTGCAAACGGGCTTTCCATGGGTCAGTATGCTCTGCTGTCTCACACACTTTTTCCGATGATACATGGAATCTTGCTGTCCTAACTGTGGAGTTCATGCTGACAGGCTTTTCCCTCGACGAGAGTTGTTGTGGCCACGTTGACCATTCTGCGCCACTGACGGGTGCACTATTCGATGATATTGTAGAGCTACTTGTGGTGCGCCACGGTATGCCACTCGAGGGGGCACAGAATTTTATCTATGCAGCACTTCATGAGCTTTGCTCACAGTTGTCTCTTCCGCTATCTCCTGGAGATGAAGGTGGAGCAACAATGGAATGCGATAACAAATGCCCACGGAAGATTGGTCCAACACCCCAGAGACTTGCCCAGGAGTGGAGCCATTATCTTTACAAGACTTACAGCAGCGATAGCGCAGTGCTCCGCGCCGTTGCTCAGAATGGTCTTCGCTGGTCTCGAAAAGAGCGATGGAAAGCGTTTCAGGCTGCACATGCTTTTATGGAGAACGACTGCAAATTCACCAGCGAAGATGGTGAAAACGGCGTTAATATCGATTCTGCAGAATGTGTATTGAATGAGTTGTTAGTTCCTATGCTTCCGCTCTGCCCGAGTCTCTGTTCTGCCGCATTAAAGAGCGACATCAATGTGGAGTCGTTCCCAGCAGAGATGCGGCAGGAGGCATCGTGCAACTCCATTATGGAGGTTCAGAAGCAGATGCAGGTGTGGCGTCAGACCACTGAGCGGTATGCTGTTCTTGATGGAGGCTCCCAGAAGAGCAGTGCGGTGAAACAGGCTGTTGTGTTCAAAAGGTTTGTCCAAGTTTTGCGCCGGGCACTGCTCCACCATGCCGGGACAATAAGAGAGAAACCGGATGCTCGCCACCACCATTACCACCACGATTCAACCCACCAATGTGGTCCATGGCAATGCATCATGCAGGACACGCTACTGCGCGGGTTGATGGAGCGCGGTGCTCTCTTTTCGCATCATGTGGATCTCAGGTCCCTATGTCGTCGTAGTGGTGGTAGTGGAAAGGACGATCATGGTTTAGGTGAGGACAGTGAAATACTGCAGGTGTTTCCTCTTTCCGATGTGTTCCTACCAACAGCCGATCTTTTGTCTCTGCTTCGAAAGGATGTGGCGTCAATTTGCGCATCGTTTCCCACTGCAGCCTTGGGGTTCAACTCCCTCGACAGTATTGTGAGTGCAAGGCTTTCCTGCTTACGGGCTGTACATCTAAATTCCACAGCAACAACAACAGCACCAGCACCAGCAGCAGCTGAGGCGAGGGTAGTGGGGGAAAAGCTACTAACAAGTATGAAGAGTGTCATACGCGCGGTAGACTTGAATGTCGCAGTGCAGCTGAATCTCGTGGCGGAGTTGCGACTCCTTTTGCAGGCGGAACCCGCCGAGAGACGTGCATCTTTGGTGCGCCGCTACCTGATAGATGTGCAGACTTCTCGTGGAGATGTCGAAGTGCCCATTCCCGCCACGCTCCGCGGCGAGGTGTGGGCTGCACTGCTGCAGGTGCCGCTGGAGTCTTGTGCACGTGCCGTGTCGTTTAGCATGCTAGACACCGCGCGTCCTTCTGCTTCCGATAGACAGCTCGCAGTAGACATTCCGCGGTGTCACCAGTACCACCCACTGCTGGCCTCATCCGAGGGGCACGAGCGGATGTGGGGCGTTATCAAGGCGTGGATGCTGCTGAACCCCAAACTGACCTATTGGCAGGGTGTGGACAGTGTCTGTGCCGTTCTCCTCGCTGTCACTTTTACTGATGATGCGCTTGTGACGGCGCAACTTCATCAACTTACACAGCACTACATTTCCCATGACGCGGTGACTACTACCTCCCCGAGCTCCAAGAGCATGGAGGACCAACTGCATCAGTTCTCTCTGTTGCTGCGCTACTGTGACCCTCTACTGGCAGTGCACCTACTCGATACTGTGGAATGTAAGCCGGAGCTTTTCGCAATCAGCTGGTTTCTCACTCTCTTTGCCCATGGCATGCCAGCAGCAAAGGTATGTTTGCTCTGGGACTTTCTTTTTGTGTACAGCGAGGCATACCCACACTGTCTGAGTGCTCTTTGCCTTGCGGTAGTGCATCAGCACCGGGAACAGTTACTCGGGCAGGAATTCTCCACGTGCCTCTCCCCACTAGGCCGCACGGAAGACATCGACGTGCATCGCACTCTGCGCGACACAAAGATAATACTTCGGGACCTTCCACCAGCTGTTGCCTTGATGCCGTATCACTCGATGAAGTGGGGTGCGGTGGTTCGCCGTTGCCAGGTGCCCCACATAGACGTCGAAACAATTTTGGAGGCGTACAGTAGCGCCGGGTGGCGAGGGGTAAAGCACCGTGAGGACCTGTGGGTGCGTTCCGGGCTATTTCTTGTGGATCTTCGGGCAAAAGGAGAGGTTGTGCTGGATTCCCACCAGCAAGCTCCACATTTGGAAGAGCGCGTTGTTGGGGCGCTGCAGTTTCCATTGGCAACGTGTCACGAAGGTAGCAACGACATAGATTCTGTGAAGCTCTCGCAGCGCTTGGTGCACCAGCTTGCCACTGAGCTTCTGCTGCAGATGCGTAACTTGTCTTTGGCGGCAATCCCACCGTCGTTTCCTCGGAGACCAGCAAGAGAGACAAATACTGCGGCAGTGGTAGCAGAAACAGTAACAGCGGCAACACAGAAGAGCGAAGAGTCATCGCTTCTTCACAGGTGTGTCTCCTTCCCTCATGTTGTAGTATTTATGCATGCGTCAACAGCACCCGAGACGGCGGCAGCGGAGTCATTCGCGATGGAGTTGGTACGCTGTGGCACACCTCATGTGTCTATTTTGCTTGGTGGTTTTTTGGAGCTGAGGCAACAGTCACCTCACCTTATTGTTGTGAAAAGAGATTGAATGAGGTGTTTTCTTCACCTGCCCCTACATCTTTGCCGCTGTCCTTTTGATATGTGCTCTCTCTCTCTCTGCCTGTCTCTGTTTCCTCCACCAGGAGTGACAGCGGTGGTGATTTCCTTTCCTCATGTTGTTGTTGCTGCTGCTGTGACGCTTCTGAAGGGGCTTGAAACGAGAGAAGTAAGGGAAAAAAAAAGAGGAGATACGAGGGGACGCGTGCATCGGGTCGGTGAGGGAGCCAAGATGGTGCTGATACACTGCGTCGGTGAGGACGGGAACATGTGCACGGTGGAGATTGAGACGACAGCACTTGTCGAGGACCTCCAGGTGATCATCGAGGTAGAGCTCGGCATTCCCATCGTAGAGCAGCGGCTTGTTACTGCCAACAACAGAATACTTTTTGGTGACGAGACGCTGGCGGCACAGGACGTTGTAGGCGACACACGTGTGACGGTTTACCGACACCATGAAATCCAGCCACCTATACCCGAAAAAGCAACAGCACCAGCAACAGCACCAGCAACAGCACCAGGTCATGCGCAACTCTCGTTGATGCCTTCACAAAGGCGGTCGCACATTCCGCTTGATGAGGCGCGTTCCTTGATTGAAAGAATCTTTAGCGATAGTGCGATACAGCACAGTCAACACGTCAACGAGGAGGATCCAGAGATTCAGCGCCGTCTATACGAGAACATTCAGCTACGAAATGTGGAAGAAAACATTCAGAATGCGCTTGAGTTTGCGCCAGAGGTCTTCGGGCAGGTGACAATGTTGTACGTGAACTGCGAGTTTAACAAGGTGAAGGTAAAGGCGCTAGTGGACACCGGCGCGCAGGTGTCTGTCATGAACGCTCGAACGGCAGAGCAGTGTGGGCTTATGCGGCTGCTCGACAAGCGTATGGAAGGTGTGTTACGTGGTGTTGGGGAGCAGCGATCAATTGGACGCATTCACATGGCGGTGGTGAATATTGGTGGCCTTTACCTTACACTGTCTCTTTGCGTGCTGGAAGATCAGCAGATCGACTTCATCCTTGGCCTGGACCAGATGAAGCGGCACCGGATGGTTGTTGATTTGGGTGAGAACTGCCTGCGCGTTGCGGGGACCGCAATTTCTTTCTTGCCGGAAATTGAGCTTCCATCTAAGCCTGATGCCACACCGCCGGCACAACCAGCAGCATCCGTCGATGTGCCGGGCAATGCGACAAGTGCACCCTCCCCCACCGAGACGATAGACCGTGTGATTGGCGATGATAAGGAGAGCACTCTTTCGGCGCTGATGTCCCTGGTGGGGATGGAGCGGGAGAGGGCCATGCAGTTACTAGAGGCCGCTGGATGGAATATGGAGGCGGCGCTTTCACTGTTGCTCGATGAGTGAAGCAGATGGAGGTAAATAAAACTTCTGCGCTCTATCGTTTTTGACCCTCTGGGGGAGTCCTACCTCTTCCGTTCTTCCATTCCTTCGCCAGCCACATCCACCTTTCTTATTGCGTCTATGACTTGTTCCTCCCACGAGTGGTGACAATGATGATGCTGATAATGACAATAGTGATGACCGTTGTTGAAGTTGTGTCTCAAGTTGTTTACTCCCCTCTTTTTAAATTTATTGTGTGTGTGTGTGTGTGCGTGTGTTGCTGTTTCTTCCTCATTCGTCAATGTTTTCTGCCTTTTTCTGTCATTAAGGAGACTTTGTAGGACCTCCCCCGTGGCATTTACACCACCTTTCAATTTCTCGTGCAGAATGCCAGCCAGAGTTTCACGAGTCAGACGTGGGTCGACGATGTCACGCAGCTTGATGGGCCGCCTTCCTCCGGTGAACAGTGGGGCCAAGGGGCAGTTGGAGCACCGAGGTACATGTGTAATGCAGCAGCCTAGGGACACCGTCACCATGCCGGAGCTTAATTTAGACGAGGTGGTTCGTGTCCGCGAGTTGTTAAGTGAACTCATCCGCAATGAGTATATTACCAACAAGTTTGACTTGCGTGTGGTTCTCTCGGAGGTCGGCATTTACCCGTCGGATGAGGAACTATCACTGTTGCTCGGCGCCTACGAAAACAAGATAAGTTTTAACAACTTCTGCAATTACCTCCGATTCTACAAGAAAAAGTTTCAGCTTCTGGAGCAGAGCAGGCGAAAGGATAACCACGCGGGCTCCACGCAGCAGGACGGTGAGGACACCCTCCGCGCCTTTGTTTCGCTCGGCGGCTGTGAAGACGGCACCGGCTCCGTCAACCTCAAGGACCTACGACAGGCATGTCACAACTTTGGGCTGACCATTGATATTGATGGGATGCTCTACGGGATTGTTGACACGGAGAACCAGAGCACGCTGAGCTATCTTGAGTTCTGCTGCATGTGGCAATCGAGGGGGGTTTCCCGAAGCGATAGGGACTCCACCTTGTCTGTGCAAGAAAGCACGGCAGACTCTCAGGGTAGGACCAGCACCTCTTTTGCTGCGCGGGAGGATCGGGAGGATGCATTCAGGTTCCCGCAAAGTCCATCCGTCAACATGCCGACCACAACTCTCTTGCAGTCGGAGGCTCTGCACTTGTCTGCACTCCGACAGTTTCTCCTTCAAGAGTCAGAGGATGCCTCGCCGATGGCAAATAGTCTCGCAGAAAGAAGCGCGAAGGACTCTCGTTTCCACATACTGCCGCAAATATCCAGCACAGGGACAAACGAGCTGGATCAGCGGCGTAAAAAGGCTGCACGCCCCGAGAAGGGTGGTGATGATGATGCTGGGATTTTGACAACAGCGGGCGGTTTCCGTGCGCCAAGTCCGATGATTCTCTCGCTGCGCAACACCCCCGCCTACAAACAGCGCATGCAAGCCTTCGCCCAGAAAATCAGGATGAGGTCGACATCCAGAGGTGGCGTCGGGTGGAAGTCCGCAAAGTCACCCGGTCCCGATGACGATAGTGGGCGCGGCTAAGACGATTTTTCGGGAGAGCGATGAGAGAATGTCAGCCAAAAAAGGACAAAAAAAAAAGAATGTAAAGTGACAAGAAAAAACCTGTTTCTCTTTCTGCACCGAAGAGAAAGCAGTACGTATGTTATCATAAGAAACGGTGGGAGTCGAAGTGTGTTTGTCTGAGTGTCTGCGTGCAATGGGAAGCAAAATAACGATCGGAATGAGCAGACGAGAGTCGGAGAAACACCTCTTTTCTCTTCTTTTCTTGTTTTCCCCCTTTTTTTTTTTCTTGCTGCATTCCTTTTTGATGAAAACGAGAAATGTGCAACTTGATGTACGTGTCTTATCCATATCTAAGAGCACACACACACACACACATACATAAATATATTTAGTTTTTTCCTGTATTCTTGTTTACGTCCTTTGTTCTTTCTCTTCCTTGATTTTCTTCCGCCACTGATATGTTGACCTTTGCATGAAAAGGCAGAGGTGGAGGTGGAATCCGTCTTTAGTCTTCGCGCCATTGCGCCGCCGATGGCTCCTCTACCAGCGCCACCTGCGCTTTTCAGAGCATCTCCGCTGCAGCGTCAGTCACACCTCGCTCTATTTCATGTTCTGTTTCCCGCACGGTCTTCATCTTACCCAGGTGAAAGTGATGGAGGGGCAGCGACAGCACCCTCGCGGTATTCGATTCTCGCGGCCTCTACAGAGCCCCCGTTTGCCATGACAGGAAACCGTCAACAGTGTAGAGGGATGTCGGCAGCGGCACCTACTGTGGAGGAGGACAAAGAGATAGTGGGGGTCTGGATGGCATCGCAGGATAAACAGCTGGGTTGGCTGCGGAATAATCTCGCGCGGCTGGAAGAGGGAAAAGGGTCGCGTGTGCAAAGAAGGTTGAAAATGCCTGAGGGATCTCCCCAGTGGCCGCGCTACCAGATTTTTTCGTCAGGCAGCTGCGCATTCATTTATGACCCACCAAACGAATCAAAGCTTGCTTTTGTGACACCGGACGGCTATTGTCATCTCTGCCGTGAACCTGTCGAGGTGGCAGTTCGGCACTGTAGTTGGTGGGATCACGTGACGCGGCATGCAGCCGTTCGCCTGATTTCTATTTACCCACGGCGGTCGGATCCTGCCGCGGTTATGCGGGAGTGGCACCAGACTTTACCTCCTTCTGTGATGATATCGCCAAGGCCACACCCATTCCTTTCTTTTTCTGCCCCTGTTCCCCTTCATGATTCCTCCTTGTTGGATATGCGCAGCTGCTATGTCTTTGAGAGAGAGGCGGTTGTCCGAAGAAGTGAGTTGGCAGGCATCCTGCGTGTCTTTTGTGCCACCAATGAAAGTGACAATAACTTTAGCGTCGGCGTCTGTCGCCCGATATTGCGTGAATCGCTGGTTGTCTCAACTAGTGGAAGCCCCGCGGCAAACATTGGAGAGCGAACCTTTCGTGCCTACATCAGCCGGCAGATCACCGTGTTGCTTCCACCAATGGCACCGGAGCCTACGACACGCTTTCAACAGCGTTGTTGGGGACGTAAAAACCTGGAGATGATGTTCGATCTTCTCGGTATAGACGTATTGCAGAGGCTCGTTGGGGCACCCACACTGGCAGTGACAAAAAATGAAAAGGCAACGATCATGCGGCAGATCGTGTACGAGCTCGTGACGGTACTGTCGGAGAGTGATGCGGAATTCCTGGACACCTCTGACGTCCGGGTCAATACCGTTGCGATGGATGCTGCGGCACGTACCTGCTTGCTGGTGGAACTGGCACTGCAGCGTCTGGCACATGAGTTGATTCATCTCCACACTATGGTGCTGATGGAACAGGCATGGGAGACTTACGAGAAGTTGGGCTTCCCGAGCGAAGAGCTCATGGAGGGGAGTAGCTTTTGCTGAAACTAACCACCGCGAAGCTAAGAAACGAGAAACTTTTCACTCTCTCTGTGGTGTCTTTCTGTGCATGTTGTGCCTCCCTCTTTGCTGTACACTGCGCTTTTGCTGATCATGTACACCAATAAATGTCCGCCCACACATACAAACACACAAACTACTTCTTTTGTACCCTTGTATTATTCTTGCATTTATACTCGATATCTCGCCCAGCGAGAATCGCCGGAGGCAGCGCAAGGAATATCCAATCACCTCGTGATCAAAATTCGACATGATGGAGCGCAACAAGGACGTGGACATTAGGAGCACGCCTTGTTCCACAGCTGTTATGTGTGCAGAAAAGACGGAAGCCACAGAGTGTGTCTCACTCCCTGATGACCTCAACATCCATGCGGGGGAACCTACCTGCTGTTGCCGTCACCACCGACACCGCAAACTCGCTGGCGAAGCTGCCGTTCGTCTCTCTACGTCTAGCTTTAAGGGGGAGTGGGGGAATCCCTTCTCGACAATTGGTTTTCCCACGATATCTACCACAGGGTTGTCCAAGATAACGGAAGATAATGCCCCGTGTGTAGTGAATGGCGCAGCACCTGTGACATTTGTTTGGCCTACTCTGCGTCGTTTTGTGTCTGATAATGAGCGCTGCGTGTTGAGCTCAACAACAGCCCTTGCGGAGAGAAGCTCAGAGGAATTGTGGAAACGGGGTGTGGAACTTCCGACGTCCCTACTGACGGACTTCGTCTGTGACCCCTCTCTGCAGAAGCAGCAGCCGAAGAAGAGCCATGTTTCTGAGGGGAATGACGGTCTCAGCATTGGTTTGCCTTTCTCCAACTTCGGATACGAAGGTGGGTCGCGATTCTCTCGACGAATTGATGATAATGATGCAGTGGCTGATACTAGCGGTGCTGGGGACGGAGAGAATCCCTTTGGTTTTTTTTGTTTTGCCTTTCCAAGCTCCCCAAAACACATGCGCTTACTCGTTGTTTCTCTCCTCGAGCAACTGCCGCTAGAATCGTTGCGTTCACGTTACTTCCACGCCTGGTGGCGATTTGTCTTGCAGAAACGTCAATCGCACTGCAGTGGGGGTCCGCTGGTTGCAGAACCAGCATCTTCATTTGTAGTAACATCGCCGTCGTTGTGTGTCTCACCAGGCAAGTCTCCTGGACCGTTTTGCACCACTCAGGGCCTGGTGGAGGCCGTGCCGCGGGAGATGAGTTGGTTGGTGCCGGCTAATGACGAGCTGAGTTGCACCCCCGCGATATCGGCTTGCGCAGGACCTCTGAGTGACGTTGTGCTCTGTCCAGCGTGTCGCCGCCACTGGACTTCTCGAGGCAGCTGGTCTGGTTCAACCAGTGACATGGACGCACGATCCCAACGCTCGAGTACCTATGCAGCTTGGGCTGCTTCCGATGGGCTTCCAGAGCGCTTTGCTCAAAAACAACCCTGCAGAATCACTCCCCTCTTCCGCTCGGCAGCCACTACCTCTTCCACCAGTGGCAGCGGCAAGAGCTTGCCGCAGGGCCTCTCCAAGCATTTTGCGTCAAAAGGTCTGTGTTTCGGTTCTGATATTCTGGAAAGGGAGGCTGCGGTGCGTCGTGCCACTGAGTGGGAGGAACTCACTGTGAGGCGCAAGATCCAGTCAAATGCGAATCGCGTCCTGGATAAAATCCTCATGCTTGCGCTCTGTGGCGGTCGCCCTACTCTCTTCCCTGCGCTTATGCGTGTGGATAGTGGCGAGTGGTCCGAGCAGGCGGACGCAGTGTGGATTGCTGCGGAGTCTCAGAGCGAAGGGACGCAGGCTCCTCTGCCGCTGGAGTGCCATGCGGTGCAACTGCACCCCCTTCCTTCACCACGTGAACGGGCACCTGAGGAGGATGGAGGAGCCTCTAGGAGCGGTGAGGCAAAGACTGCACAGGAGCAACAAGATACGCAGTGGCAATGCCTCGAAAAGGGAAATGAACAAGAGAACGCTAACGCCGCCGCCAGAATGGATTCATGCCAAGTCAGCTCAGCAGCGGGAATGGGAGGCATGTCGGGAGCCTTCACCTCGGATTCTTTACCAGTTGGTGACGACGCTATAAGTGTTAGGGGCAATCGTGTTGCTCTCCGCAATGATGATTCTTATTACGGTGACAAGAATGATGATGATGATGATGATGAAGAGGAGGAGGAGGATGCGGGTTGTGGGAGTGACTACAACGGAAACAACAGCTGCTGTTGTTGCTGTTGCTGCTCTTTTTTTGGGGCGGGAAAAGAAGGCGCTGTCATTGCTGGCGACTCGCAAGGAATTTTTTCTTTTCCCGACACGGATATATCTCCTCTGCGAGAGGATGCCAGCCACAAAAGTAGGAGTAGGAACGAGAGTAATGCAAGGCATGATGATTGCGACGCCACTGAGAAGAGTGTGTACGAATGGTTTTTGTCTCGGCAGCTGAACAGCCTGCAGCTCCACGAATTGCTCGAGAGGGAGCGCGAGAGGCGGTGTCGCACGGTGAAGAGGTACCGCCGGGGTCTTGAGCGCATCATTTACGTCTGCTTCGGAGATCCAACCGCCGCCACCAGCACGTTCTCATCAATAAACCCCACCACCTTTCACACGGTGGGCGAAGTAGAAAGGCAACACTGAAATTTTTTTTTTTCTTTTTGCTTTCCAAACTATTTTTTTTTTCCTTTTTATAATATATATATATATATATATATATAGATGTTGATAAATAAATGTATATACTCGTTGATGTATTTCGCATGAGTGTGTGTGGGAGGTTTGTGCATGTTTGCATTGTATGGCTCGTCTTCTTTGGCAGCGCGCACTCGTGCGCTCAGTGACGGCGAGAGGAATGATGAGAGGAGGGGCGGTTGTGTGCTCTTCATCGTCTCACATATACGTTTCACTGCGTTACAATACGGCAGATTATATATATATATATATATATATACGGCGCTGCCCTTCTCCCGTTTGTTTGTTTGTTTCCCGCTCCTGCCCTCTTCATAGCTGTTATTCTTGTGGCATAAGCTCTGGCTATTATTTTTATTATGATTACTAATTTATGCTGTCATCACTGCCATTCTTGTTACTATTTTCATTGTTTTCATTCTCATCTGCATTGCGGTCATTGTCGTGTTTTTTTTTCTTTTAATTTATTTGTTTGTTTCACGCGCTGGTCTCTTTTGTTGTTGTTGGTGCGCTCTTTTGGTGTTGGTCACTGCCACATCGATGGCTGCTGCACGAGGTACTTCATAGCGTCTCTCTGCCACTTTGCATACATACGCATACGCATATGTGTGCGCGTTTGTGTGTTTGTGTGTGTGTGCCTGGCATGGAGTAGCGGGGGACGGGCGTATTTGCATACGGTCTAAATTAAGTGGTCCATGCCCAATTGTGAACCGGGCGTTTCAATCTACGTATTTGCGCACATTTTTTTTATATTTCTCTTCTCTCTTTCTTTTGCATGTTTGCACGTGGTGGGGTTGGTGGGGAGACTCTTTCTGGTATAATCCACTGCTTCATTAGCTTCGGCTTGTTGTAATCTTTCTTTCCCCTCCCCAGTTTGTTTAAAGAGAAAGTGCGAGAGATAGATAAAGTGTGTGCGTGTGTGTGTCTGTGAAAGCGTCGTCAATGACTGGATTTGTATGGCCCATGTTTGTCCACTCTGCTCCGGGCAGCCGATCCGGCAACGGTGCTGGGGCAACCACTACGGCCATCGTCTGCGTGTTGCTCATGGCTCTGCTGTCTGCTGCCACATCTGCGGAGGCGCGTCACGTTCTGGCAGTGGACCTTGGCACCGACTGGGCGAAGGCCGCCACGCTGGGAGGCAGTAGCGGGGCACCCGTGCGGGCCGACATTGTCCTCAACGATCAAACGAACCGGAAGAGCCCACAATGTATCGCCTTTCGTTTTCTTCCCTACAAGGGAAAGGACAAGCTGCAGAGTGTGGAGAGGTTTTTTGCGGAGCAGGCACAGGCGCTAGAGCCGCGCTTTCCCAAAGAGGTAGTCTGTTCACCTTCGCTGCTCGTGGGTTATAACATGCTGCATGACACAGTCCAGCCGAGAGGTGTGGTGGCGGTGACGGAGGGGGAGGAAGCGGTGGATGGCGAGGAAGATGAGAGGAGTCTTCTGTTTTCGGAAGATGTTCTGGCGTTTCCGTTTTCGGTGGTACCTCACCTTCCACGTGGCTCGGTAGTGCTTCGAATTGCTCGCCGTGGAAACAACGGCAAAGAGGATGAGGTGGAATTCAGCGCCGAGGAGCTTCTCGGCATGTTCTTGGGGTATCTGAAGAGCAAAGCAGAACACAGTCTGGGTGGTGAGCCCCTGCAGTACCTCGGGGTGACTGTTCCCACGGCTGCCCCACTGGCGTATCGCCAGGCCATAGTTGATTCCGCGGCAATTGCTGGACTCCGCACAGTGCGGGTGGTGCATAGTACGACGGCTGCAGCGGTTCAACTAGCGTATCTGAACGTGGAGCAGTTTTTTAAAACGACGCAAGAATCAGAAGTACGGTATGTGATGCTGTACAACATGGGAAGCCGAAGCACAGAAGCCGCCATTTTTCGTTTCTCAACGCAAAAGCAGCAAAAAGTGATTTCTCTTGTTTCTGCAGTTGTGAACAGCACGCTTGGTGGACGTGCATTTGACCTTTGCATTGCCCGGTACGCCGAGCGGGAGTTGTTTCCACACGCAAAGCCAACCCCGATCGAGCCAGTGCTTGGCAAGCCAACTGCTGCAGCACGCAATGCGGCTGCCAGTCTGTTGCGTGCGGCGAATGTCGCACGGGAGCAGATGTCGGTGAATCACAAGGTGCCCTTCGTTGTGCAGGGCATTCGTGGTGATCGCGGAGGAGACTTTACAGGTACGGTTTCACGTACGGTGTTTGAACTGGAGTGTACTGATCTGTTCGATGAGGCGGTGCGGCTTCGAGATATTGCAATTGCACAAACCAATGGTGCAGTCCGTTCTGTGCAGGATCTGACCCGCTTTGAAGTTATTGGTGGAGCGACACGCATGCCAAAGCTTGTTGAGCGGCTGAGCGAAGGCTACAGCAAGGTAGTGGAACGCACACTAAATGGCGACGAGGCGATCGTTTTGGGCGCTGCGCATATGAGCGCCGCGAAGGCTGGAATTGGCATTCCAGGTTTTCATGTAGTTGAACCGCTGACAAACAATGTGTACTTTACCGTTTCCCCTCCTATTGATGCAGTAGGCGAGGGTGTGGTAACTGATAACCAGCCGCAGGGTTCACAGTGGTTACATCTCTTGTTTGCAAAGGGGAGCACACTTGTCCCGGCGGAGCGCTCGCTGCGGTTTCAGAACCGCACGGTGGATTTCACGCTGATCCTGCAGGACAAGAGTGGTCGTTTCAAGCGTTCTGTGGCCATTAGTGGTGTGAAGGCAAGTATTGAAGTGGCGCAGCAGGTGGCGCACCGTGCCAGTACACCTGATGGGGATAGACGTACGAAGGAGCTTACATCGCTTGAATCTACGGAGGTTGTAGTGGATGTAGTTCTCACGGAAAGCGGTATTCCAGTTGTGTCAAGCGCATACCTTCGTGCCATGTATTTGAAAGAGGAGCGATTGCAGCAGCTGAAGGAGAAGGGAGATGATAAGAGTGTGGTAGCAGTAGGGGAAAGGGAGGCGGATGACGTGGCTAACAACACGCAGGAGAAACTCACCACGGCTAATAGTACGGCGAGCGCTGGCGCTGCTGCCACGGATGCAAGTGAGCAGTCTGCGGGTGAAGATCACACGCCTGGCACGATGGACGAGGCAAATCGGCAGCACGCTGAGAATGGGGGAAAACCAGATGTGCCGCAGTGGGGTGAGAAGGAAGAGGAGGCCCCTGAGGGTAGCGTGACAGATGAGGAGGGTGCCAACACTGCTGCTGGTGGTGGCGGTGGTGGTGCTGAAGCCCAACCTGAAGTAAACGTAAGCAGACCGATGCTTAACGATAGCGTCAATGTAACGCGTTTTATGCGCAGGTGGAAACTACGTTTTTCATTGGCGTCGGAGCCAGAAGCGACTGGTCTTAATATAAACAAGGCGGAGTCAGTGGCTTCGCGTGACCGCCTACGCGCGCTCCAGCGGATGGAAAATGAGCGACTGTTGCGTAGTGCTCTTCGAAATGATATCGAGGCCCTTGTTTTGCATTACAAATCTACAGAGGCATGGGCGGATCCAACTAACAGCGCAGCAGGTTGGCGGGATGTTGTGATGGATGTGGCGCGCTGGTTTGACGAGGCTGATGATGATGTAGAGGTCTCCGCACTGCAGGAGCAACAAAAGCGACTGAAGGAGCTGCGGATTAGTTAGTCTGCGGGTGCGGCGTCTAATCTGGGGATGTGGATGATGATGATGATGCCATTGTGGTATCTCAGTGGGTACACACGCTAACCCCCTCCTCCACCCCCTTCCTTTTTTAAAATTTATTGCCCGCTTCGTTTGCCGCCTTTTGGCTAATTACACGCCGCTTCCTATTCCTTTGTGACGCGTTGCGCCATCATGGTTGAGCAATGAGAAATTTTTTAAATTTATCTCTCATGTTTTACTCGTAGTTGAATATTTTGAGGTTAAATAATCATTGATATATGTGTCTTTGTAACTGCGCAGGTGTGTGCATTATTTTTTGCTGTTTTTTTTTTTTCATTCTTCTTCTTGACTTGTGTGTTTCGTGCGCGACCCTCTCTGGACCTTGAAATAACTTTTTGCATGTGGCAGCATCCCACAGCGACAGGTGTGAAACTACTGCAAGCCAAGTTAGCCGCACACGCGAATACGCACGCACAAGGGAGGGTGTCTTGTAGCACGCTGGGTACACGAGTAGTAGTAGTGGGAGGAGGAGGAGGGCAGTAATAAATGCTACGGCGCACCATCCGCAGCTGCATCCCTGCGACAAACTGCACGCTGCGGGATTCTTTGTGCGCGGCGACACTTGACCACTGCACGCCCGTCGTGTACTCTTCGCTGCCAAACGGCTGCCGCGTGGCGACTGAATATTTCCCCAACTGCCAGTTTGCCACTGTCGGCGTCTGGATTGACGCCGGCAGCCGATTCGAGAATGTGCAGAACAATGGTGTGGCGCATTTTCTCGAGCATATGAATTTCAAGGGCACTCAGAAGTACCCGAAGGACATGGTGGAGAATCTTTTTGAGCACAGCGGTGCACACTTTAATGCGTATACGTCGCGTGACCGCACAGCGTACTACGTGAAGGCCTTCACAGAGAACGTGGAACAGATGATTGATGTTGTGTCGGACTTGCTGAAGAACGGCACGTACGACCCGAGACTTGTGGAGTTAGAGCGTCCAACCATTCTTGCGGAAATGCGTGAGGTGGAGGAGTTGGTGGATGAGGTGCTCATGGACAATTTGCACCAGGCTGCCTACGATCCCGCGAACTGTGGGCTGCCACTCACAATACTCGGCCCTGTTGATAATATTGCGCGCCACATAAACCGCGAGATGATCTGTGAGTTTGTGCGAGTGCATTACACTGGTCCGCGCATGTGCTTTGTCAGCTCTGGCGGCATTCACCCTGATGAGGCACACCGCCTGGCCGAGAAGTTCTTTGGCGACCTTCCAGCAGCGAACAACCGCCCGCCACTGCAGGCAATTTACCGAGGAGGCCACACTGTTATGTGGAACGAACAGATGGTGACAGCCAACACCGCTTTTGCGTATCCTATTTGTGGCGCCTCCCACAATGACAGCTATGCACTGCAGTTGGTGCACAACGTCATTGGACAGTTTCGTGAGGGACAGTATGACATGTTTGCACATCAGCGACGAAATCCGCTACTGCCATGGAACCGGCTCCCGAATCTCGTGCAGATGCGGCCCTTCTACACCCCGTATGAGGAGACCAGTCTGCTTGGCTATCAGCTTGTCACCACTCGCATGCCCTTCGAGGAATCTGGGGCTCCTCCCAAATGGGACGAGAGCCAAGATGTGTTGCTCGGATACCTCCTGCGCACCTTCAGTGAGCTGTCAACTACCACTGTTGACGGAGCGTTGCTGGAGGAGGCGAAGAGCGAATTCAAGGCATCAGTTATGATGATGCGGGACAGCACGACAAACAGTGCAGAAGACCTGGGACGGCAGATGATTCATTTTGGCCGCCGTGTCCCCATCCGGGAGGTCTTTGAACGAGTCGATGCGGTCACCCCCTCAATTTTCCGTGACACGTTGGCGAAGTATACAAACGCAGCGGCGCCAACTGTGTCGTACATAGGCTCGGCGAGCGCGGTTCCCCGTTTTGACGCGCTTTCACAGATAAAGCAAAAGGTTCGTTCGGACGCGCTTTGAGTCTGGTTGACACGAAGAAGAAAAACAATGGAGAGGAAAAGTGAAGAGGGAGGGGGCTTGAACGGGCGAAACGGGTACGTAACTGGGTGAGGGTGGGCGGGTTTGTCTGCCCTTCCCCTGTGGCTTTTTGTACTTCAGTATGCTTCCTTTTTCCTTTGGTTCTATGCCTCTCCCCGTTTCACTATCTCTTTCTCTCTCTCTCTATGTGTGTGTGTGTGTGTGTGTGTGTGTGTGTGTGTGTGTGTGTGTGTTTAAGCAGTGAATAGTATTCCCGACTGCACGGCCTATTCATACGTGCGCGTGGTTTGACATTCACGTGTATTAGCAGATAAGTGATCGGCACGATGCATCTGCTGCTGCTGCTGCTGCCCTTGCTATGCAACTTTTATTGTCGTTCGGTTCCGTGTGGAGGGCGGGGCGCATTGCATGGCTTAAGTAGTGATTTTACCCTTTTCGTTGTTTTCTATCTTTTCGTCAACAACCACACAAGAACAACCGAGAACAAAGGAGGAAAAAGGGGGTTTCTAGTGTGTGCATGAAGAAAACCAAATGGCTTGCCGCTCTGCAGGAGATATCGTGGGTTCCGTGCGAGGAAAGCAGCGGCTTGCCGCGTTATCGCGCAGTAGAGGCGTACCACTGCACCTTCTGCGCTTACACTGTCTGCGCCAGCTGCTACAACGCAATCCCGACGGCACTTCTTCTTCCATCGTCGTGTAATGCGTCCGTCGCAAACACAGCCGTAGGTAGCGTCCCTGTTCTCCCTCTTGGACCACATGCGTCAGACGCCTCGCTGGGACAGGACGGCCCACCGCAGGGAGAGGGGGAAGAAGGGGAGGGGTCACCGCCCGGGCATTGCGAGAATTTCTCCAAGCCCCGGTGCTTCTTGTGTCGAAAAGGGGTTCTCGTGCACGAGGTGGTGCCTGTGCACGAGTGGACGTGTGAAGGACCGCGGCCGACTCGACGACTTACACGCGGCTATGGCGCATCATATGACGTGGATGTGGTCCAGCGGTACTACACGATGAAGGAGCAACGGGAGAAGCGTGCACTCTCGCAGGAGCCACTTGTTGCGCATTTTCATGGTAGTGACCCGCCACTTCACGCGTTCGCCACAGGAACTCCACGTGACCGCAACGTCGACGGCGCGATGACTGCGCTTGGAGATGACACTATGGGTCGCCCTCCGTTCTGCGAGGAGGGCACCGGCTTTTTCTTCTCGGTGCAGAACCCGCGATTGCAGCAATCTTGCGTATGGTGTGCTGTAAATCGGCGGGTGCGGGATATGTACCCTTCGCTGACCGGAGAAGAGACCATCACACCGTTGCATACGCTGCAATGTCCGCCGTCGCTTCCAGGACTTCCGCCACGACGATTTCGCGTTGGCATTCCATACGGGGCGTATGGACTGCAGAACGTGCACGCGCTTGCCCTCTTCCTTACGGATGATATCTTTAGAAAGGCTGCGGTGAAGCTACAGATGGGCAGCGCAGAAGATCTGGAGGCGGATGATCAAAAGCCGAGGCGTCGTCAGCGCACACGGAGTGGTCAATTAACGGCTGGAAGGGAACTTCCTGGAAGCTTCGTGCGGCCACTTCTCGTTGTGGAGGTGCTGCATCGTGTGGCCACGAGTAATCCCGTCCCTGAGCTTCTGAGCGCAGGGTGGATGGTAACACGCCCTTCGGGCGATGTAGGATGTTCATCTACTGAAATGACAGCGGTGCGAACCCACTTGGCAGCTGACAAGAACATGATGAAGCAGCACAATGGGGATCTTTTTAAAGACGAGATTAGCGCTGATGGTGGACAACGGAGCAGTTTGTCTGCGGAGAAAAATGATGGAGATGAGGGGGCATGCATCCTGTGGCCTGATGGACTGCGATGTGACGAGCTGCTCCTTGTTCTGGATTATTTGCTGCAGGGCCGCTCTGTAGCTGTGTACGGTATCGCCTCAAAGTACTTCTTTCTTCAGCACATCGCACAATCTGCTGAATTGCGCTACCATGACGTTGCAGTGGTGGATGCATACCGTATGAACAGTAGCCGTACTATGCGGGAGCTCCACGAGGTACGAAGACGTCTTCAAAGCCGGCAGCAAAAGATGGAGTGGGAGCTTGTTCAAAGCCTTTTTCTTCGTGGGGCGCATTACGACCACTTCGGTGTAGACGGCCGCTCTGAAGCCCGTGCACGGGAGCAACAGGAAGGTAGCCATTCTTATCATTTGGTTGACTCTTCCTCTTCTCCCCCCACGGAATCCCCTCGGAGCCAATCGTATCGCACCCCAGTGAGAAGTCAGACGCGGGAGGACTCGCGGAACCGATACACTCGTGGCGACAGCAGGGACACCGCTGCTGCTATGAGACACTCTCAGATAACCGCACCGCCAACTCCACACATGACGATGCAGGATGCGAAAGGGGCCTCAATCACCCCGTTCACGCCCTGTGTGAAGCAGCGGGAGCGTTCGATCCTTCTCGTGCGGGGGGATGAGGATGAAGATGATGAGGCGAAGCCGAAGGAGGAGAATGAAACGATAAGGATACCAACAATGCGGTCGGATCCGAAGCGGAAGAGGACGGAAGAGGGAAGAGCAGAAGGGCAGCAACCCTACTCTCAGCTCAGCCACACTCACGACGCAGAAGCCGAAGGGAGGGCACGCAGGTGGTCTCGAAGGCTCTGGCTGCGCGAGCATTCAGACTGGAACTACAACATGCCGCTGCATGCTGTTTGCGAAGGCAAGTGGCCCCGTGATGGTGGCGACAGGGTGACTGGTGAGCTGCCAGTACCGATGCAAGATCAGAAAGCATGTCCACCACGAGTCACCGTTTCATCACCGGAACTTTTGCGTTCTCTTCGTCTCGCGTGTCGTGCGCCTCACCGTTCGTGCGTTTCGTGGATGTCATTGCCCTCCATCACCGCACAGGGCCTCGTGTCGGCTGGGCAGCCTCATGTTTTCCCACTCGCTGGGCGTTTCCCTGTCACACTACTTGTTGTCCACGGTGTGGACCGATTCGATTCATCTCTTCTTTTGGAACTGCAGAACATGGTGCGGGATTACACGTACCGACTTGTGCTGCTTTGCTCCTTTGATGATCCCAACTGGCCGGTCTCCGCGGGTGCGGGACTGTTAGACTCATTCCGAATGGCTTACGTTCATCTTCGCTCTCTTTTGCTACCGCGGGTGCATGAGATGCGGACTGTGAATAGCTTGTCCCTTCTGACAGACCTGGAAGCTGCTGCAACGGGTGGTGGGAAGTTTGGCTACCACGCGCATCGGGGGATTTCATCGGGGATGACGCTACCATTGCACGACACCATCCAGCGCATACTCCTTAGCCTGCCCACCACCTTCAGCGAACTGCTGCGCCGTATGATTGATCGTCAAGAGGCTTCTGGCGAGAATGTTTTTGTTCCCATGAGTCTTCACCAGCAGCACTTTGATGAATGTGGAATGATGGTTTCCATTGGTCGCCTAAGAGCGATTGAGAGGGAACTTACATCTAATCGTCTTGCTGTCTTCAACGCGGCAGAAAATAAACTGCTGATCCCACAACACCGAAAGTTGTTGCGAGTTCTGGAGGAGGTTGTGGGGCAGCGTTGATAAGTGCGGGGATATCCTTCTGGGAGTGGTGTGATAATACTGCTTGCACTCTTGGAACATTTCTCTCTTTCTTTTTTTTTTTGTTTCTGCTGCTGCTGTTTCTTTGATTTATGCTGGGTCTCTTTGAACCGTTTTGTGCATATCCCCCCCTTCTCGCATTTACACACACGTACATTTCTTTGGAGTGCCATACTTAGTAACAGTGCCCGCCTGTTCGTGGAAATCGACTTGCAGACGTGCACACAGAATATATATATATATATATATATAGAGAGAGAGAGAGAGAGAGAAGAAACAAAGAGAAGAAAGGGACACGTGCCTTCACGCGGTAGTGGTGGTACCCCTCTTTTTATATTATGCAGAGGAGGTAGCATTCCTGCAGGGTTAAAAGATACGTTTGGAGTGGCGGAAACACTGGCGAACGCATGTTTGCGGTTCAACTACTGGATGCACTGGCAGAGGCGGTTGTATTACTTGTCTTTGACATGACGCCGACATGCCCGAGTAGCGATGACGACGAAAATGTTAGCCGCGGAAGTGCGGGCATTGCGCCTGTTAATGGCATCAGCCTACAAGATTCTGGAAGCTTGTCCGGCTATGTGATGACGACACACTCCCGTGCCAATAGCAACAACGGTACATGGAGTCCCCTGCAAGCACCGTCTATTGACAATGGAAGTTTTATACAATTGACAACTGAGGATCTGCAAACGATACAAAACGATTCTGTTGGCGCGGCTCATGGGGTCAGTGAACAGACTAGCAGCTTCACCAGCACGTCCTCCTGTTGGACCGTTGCTGGAAGGCTTCTCATACCTTCGCACATGCCCAACTGTGATGATGCCACAGGGGCGGGAGGTGGAGTTTGAAATAGACACGGAAAGGGAGGACGTTCATCATCATCATTATCTTCACCTCCACCACTCTTCTTGTGCCACAGTGCTGTTCCTTCCTACGCTCTTTCAGGCACACAGCGGTGTCCACGCAATACGTACGTTTTGATGAGTGGTGCTGCAACGTCGTCAGAGTCTGAGTAGTATCACCGTTTGTTCTTTTATTTTCGTGGGACAGAAATAGACCTCCTCTTCTTTTTTTTGTTCCGCTGCGCACAAAAGGCAGCTGTTATGAAGCAAAAAAGAACCGGGGCTTATACTTTTTAGTGGTGTTTTGCCGTACTGCACATGTCGTGGGGCTACCCTGTAAGCTCAAATGTCGTGTATGTGAGTTTGTTGGGAGCGGTGAGAAACTGAGATGGAGCGTGATGGGGGAAACTCTGGTCGTTTTAAGGCATCGATTTGCTTGAGCGTTTCAAAAGAGAGGGTGAGAAGTACTCATAATAGTCTCTTTTTTATTTTTATTCTCGTTTTGTTTATTTGGTAGTCAGTTCCCCTGTTCATCTCCGTCTTTCTGTTCCCACTGCTCTCTTTCACCACTTCCAATGGGTGATTTCCCGTTCTTTGTGTTGATTTTGTTGTTATTCACATACGGGACGGTCACATGAATGTACGGGGCTCAAATGCCCTTTCACAGTGTTTGTTTGTTTGTTCTAAATACGCGGTCGTGTTGCTTTTACTGTTTTTGTTCTTGTTGCTCCTGCACCCCCCTCCGCACTCCTTATGTACACCCACGCTCACATCTGGTCAAGCATAGACATCTTTTCCCCCTTCCCATGTGTGTGTATATATATATATATATATATATATATATATATATATATATATAGATATACGCATGTGTATTCTGTCTGCGCTGCGTATTCCCTGCAGGTGTGGACGGCATCTCTCTGCGCCACATTCCCTGTAGCTTGACCACTTTTTTTCTTTTTTCTTTTTTTTTTTTGGGAGGGGGGATTGAAATCTTCTGCAACCTCTCCAAGGCTTTCAGAGGGGTGGGGGGCAGGCGCAGTTGGTGTGGCGACTTCCGTCCAAGACCGGGGAGGCGCAAATCGACAGCGGGTTCTGACAGCAGCGGCACGAACGCCGCGCGAAACCGGGAATGGGGCACAATGCTGCCATGGATGCCACACGCGTCAAAAGATCGGTTGAGAGGGATGTTCAGGCGGGAGCACTGCCGCACGTTTCGCAGCAGCTGAACTCGGCGTCACCGTCGAGGAGAGGAGGCACGGATCAAGAGGCGCGCGGTGGATCACAATACAAATCTGTGACCACGTCGCACAAGAGGACAGCGCTGCGGCCTTATTTGCGAAAGTTGTCGTCTAAAGTGTCATTTATGGGTGACGTGAAGGGCAGAGAGCAGTTGCATCACCGTGGTCTGTACTCTGTACGCCAATTTCAAAATAATTTGGTATGGGCTCTCGTGATGAGGAACACCAAACGTTTCGCACGACTGTTGAAGAAGTACACCGTATGCTGTAGAAGCGGAAGGGTGGTGGATACATCTGGGGACATGCCCTCCTCCCAGTTGATGGTGAAAAAGAGGCGGAGTGAGGCGGAGGAGGATTGCCATCGAATGGGCGATCCCCTTCCATGTGGCTGCGCAGACGACGAAAACACCAACGATAGCGACGTCTTCTGCTCACTCGTTGATCGTGTGGTGGATTTCACAACGGGATACACCATGACACACTTCGCGGTGATATCGGGGATGCGGAGTTTCGTGAAGAGTTGTCTGAGTTTTGGGAGCGCTGTGCACAGCCATGAGGATTTGAATGGTGACACAGCTCTCAGCTTGGCTTTGTGGGTGCAGCCAGAGATGGTGTTTACGATGCTTCGGCTAGGGTGTGATGTGAACATCGCGCGGGTCAACATGAAGGGGCGCAATTTATTGCACAATGCCGTCAGCCTAACTCCCGAGACTCCTCGATGGTCACGTCGGTTCGATTTCATCAAGGAGCTGGTGGCACGGACCCCCACATTGACATCCGCAAGGGATCTTTTTGGGTTTACACCGGCCGCGCTGGCCATGGAACACGCCGACTGCTTTTCTTCCAAGGAGGAATACATGAATATTGTTACATTTCTGAGAGATGCTGAAGTGGCCAATAAGACAAGCACTGTGATGGTTAGAGCTGAAGGGGGGAATAAAGCGGGATGCCGAAAAGAAGAGACGGATGATGTGACTTTGAAGGAGTTTGTGGACGAGAGACCGCTCGCTGCAGATGCGCCCGGCCATCCGAGAACGGTGCATACGGAGACACTGTTGTCTGACCGTGTGCGGTTTGTCATGGAGGGTCCGCCAACGCGTCTTTTATGCATCTTAATTCTCTTGGCCCTTCATATTCTTGAGTATGCTGTTGACGTGGCTGACCGTGGGAAAGAGACTCTGTACCGTGATGCGCAATGTGGGGTGTGGCTCATTGTGTTTAACAACATTGCCTCATGTTGGGCTGGGTCTTCCTTTTTCATGGGATTGACACACTTTCTCTGTTCCTTCGGGGCTGCTCTTGTTGGTGCCTGCGTGTACCATCGTCTGGTGCATGTGCTCTTTGGAAAGATTCTCATGCGTTTACCGTTCTGTGGGTGTCAGGGGGCTGCGGAAAAGAGGTTCATACTGGAATCATTTAGTGAGGCATACCTCGCCCTTGGTATTGGAGCTGATCGAGGCAGATATTTTGCTTTCGTTGTGGGTGGCTTTCTTGGGGTGTATGGGGGAGCACATGTGTACAACACTCTTCTGAACCGCTTTTGGCCAGGGCAGGTGTCGTGGGCGCACATTCATTCAACTCTCAGTGGGATCGACGCCGCTATGGCGTTTCGCGGCTTTTGGTTGGCAACCGTCATTATGGACTGGTACATCTTCATGTTTGTGTTTGATGTAATGTATCAACAAGGGTCTCTCAACATTTACTTGCCACATCACACTTTTGGTGGGTTTGCCGCATTAATCAATGGTCTGCGCCACCTGCGGCGACAGACGATTCTCGAGAAGGACATTTCTACTGCGTGCATGGGGATCTACTGGACCTTTCTTCTGCTTGGATGGGGTGTGATTGCTGCCGTTTTTTTCCTTCCCCCGGAGCTCATGCGTGGCCACGCCAGAGAACTTATCGTCGAGCCCTTTTTTTCTGTTTCATGGGTGGGTACACCGGTAGCTCTCGCCAGTATGTGCATTTTCCTCGAGTGCATCATTGCATGCCAGGAATGGACTTGGCCGACTTTTCAGGAACACCCCTTCCTGCACTTTCCGGGTCTGGCCATTGCCACACACCACGCCTGGTTTCTGATGCTGCTCTTAATTGTTCAGAGTACGCTGGACCTCCGCATCATCCAAGCCCATGTGGAGCTGCTGATGGGGGATAGTGGTGACATGGCATCGGGCGATGCCGTATTGCTCTTCATCACGTTGATCCCGGCCGCCCTTGGTGTTACTGCCCTCCTCGTTTTTATTATTCGCTCTTCGTTGTGGTGGGAGAAGTGTGGCGCGTACTCGAAGATTATTCCGATGTACTCGGAGCACATGCGCCTCAAGCCATGCTCCCTGCAAAATGAAGCTGCGGCTATGCTTGCGACGCATGCAAACAAGCAGCTGCGGTCTAAACTGCTTCGTTCACTTGTGCTCAGGATGGGCGTGAAGGGATTAAAGGAAACTATGAAGACCCACAAGGCAATGAGGCAAACTAGAGCGCAAATGCTTCGCTTCTCACTTGAGGCGGATAAAAGCCATCGGAGTTGCCACGTACAAAAGCGAAACTCCGTAGGTGCGGAGTCCCACGGCGGTCAGAGCCTTCCTCTTCACTTCTGGGGGCGCATTCGTGGGGTTGGAAACAATGGGAGCAACGACAGCAGCCCTAAGGTCTCGATTTCCCTGAGCACCAATGAGTCGCCGCCATCGTCACCCTCTGTGGTGATTGATATTCGTGGGAGTCAAGGAAGAGAACGGGAAATGACGTGCACAGCACAAGTGTAGACTCTAGTGTTAGTGTGCAGTTTGTTCGTCTATATGTATCTCTCTCTCTTCCTCTCTCCCTTTATTTCGTCTTTTATTTTTTAAATTATTCTGTTTTTTTTTTTTTTCGTCTTCCATGCGCGTATGCTGATTGCCTTATATTTTCTTTTTCTGCCCCTGCAAAGCACACGTGTCGCTCTTCCCACTTCAGTGTTTCCGCAACTCTGCCCAAAATACGTGAGGTCCGCCAACGCGCCGATTGTTTTTGTTGGGTGACGAGGGAGCGGTGAAAAAACGCGAGAGAAACAGCGGCAGGGGCAGGGGGCCTCATACTTTCGGCTGCGCGCTGCCGCGTTGATTTCTTCCGTCCCGCTCTATTTTCTTTTTTTCTCCCTCTCTCTGTGTGTTTGCTTCAACAGATTTTTATTTTTATTTAAATATCCGTCTTTCTTCCCAGTGCCTCAGCACGTCGCCATTTCGGCACCGCAACAGCAACGCTGAAATATAAACGGAAAAAAAAATGATAAAAACAAACGTCTGCCTCTCCATCGACAACACCACGAGCTGCACGGTACGCACACCTCCCTCGCTCTCCTGCACTGCAGTCATGGTGGCGCGGAGGTTTATGAGTGTTTGACGTGAAATCAACTCTTCTATCCTTTCCCTTTGCATCTCTTAAGGGAGACTTTCAATACCCACATGCCCATCGCGCACTCGCAACACGTGCACTTAAATCCTCTTGCGCAGGATTGGAACCCCGATAATAATGCCGCGGCTGGAGAGCTACAGGCAGCAGACTGCAGCGGTATCGTTTATCCGCCGCTCCCACCAACTACGTTTGCTTCCGCTCTTCTCCCCCATCCTCTGCCCCCGAAAGGGGGTCCCAATGACGTGTCACATTGCATGCAATCGCTTTCGGGGTGTGGCTACTGCCCCCTCGAACACGGCGCAAGCGGTGTTTCTTCCTGGCCCCTAAACAACGCCTGGATGGGTGTTAGAAGAGGTTTCTATGAGCCCAACAACGCCATGAATCCATACTATCAATACTACTACTACTACTACTACTATTACTATCATTACTACTGGTATGCGTATCAATGGATGCATCGGTATCGATATGTGCAGCGGGATCCTCTGCAATGGAACACAGAGGATTCCGTGCCTTCTACAGCTGCCGCATTATGTGACGCCCCCTGCTCACCGGAACTCGAAACAGATACCGTTTTTCGCTTGGAAGACACGAATTCCACGATGCAAGAGGATTGTAACAGAAACGCTAAAATGTACACCTGTGTCCCAGAAGCGCTGGTTATTTCTCCCCATTCCTTTTGTGTCCAAAAGGAAGGGGATGAGTGCGATGTGGATTTATGGCATCGTATTCTTGACTTAGCACATTCTTCCTGCCTTTTGTGTGGGAAGGACAACCATCGCTACACGGCGTGCCGTTTTTTCGATGGTAAGATCTTGTGTTTTATTCATGTTACAGATTCCTGCATTTACGCGATGCGCCATGATGGGTGGATTAGACGCGCTACACTGCGCGATGTGTATTCGTTCCTCCGCTTGGCTGTCGGGATCATGCCAAGTCAAGTTGCCTTGCATGTTGGCAGCCGCGTGTTGACGCTGGCAGACTATCCTCCTGAAGTGCGCTGCTGCGACTTACAGCTTCTTCCCGGGGCTGTTGTGGGCATCTTGCGACGCCCGGACTCCATGGGTGAAAGGCTACCGCTGCCACCATTTCCACGTTTTGGGACGACAAATGGAGAGTCTCTACCGCAACTGGATCCATACGAAGAGGAAAGGGTGGCGGCAAACGAGACCTTTGACGCCCCCACAATCGGAAAAGGTTCAAGGCTTTCTATTTCACTTCACGCTCTGGATCGCCCCGTGAGGCTGAGGGTCGCTAACGCGATGGAGGAGACCACTGATGCCACTGAAGAAAGCAGCGACCAAGACACAAGTGAGAAGACTCCCCCGTATGCTGATGGGAGGAGCGCTACACCCCTACAAACGCCACGAGATGCTAATGAGGATATCCATTACGACAGTGAAATCCACGATGTTGCGACAAGTGCGGACTTCGCTGTGGTATCCCCAGCGCCAGACTCTACGTCCAAACATGTGGTCGACAGCATTTATTCTCGTTCTGCTCCTTGTGGCACATCGCTGCGTGGCAATAATCTATCGGAGCTCCTGTCGACAGTTCGACAGGAATATGCTGATAGTACAAAGCCAAACCATGAGTTTCCCCCCTTTGTATCACAACCGGCATGTGAAGACATCATGGCAGATGAAGGGTCGAATCGCCTTCGCCGCACCGTGCATGTACGATTTATACCCGTATCCATGCCATTTGCGGCGATACGAAGACTCCTCTGGTCGTGTGGTGAGGTGTTCAGGGTTCGGCTGGTGAAACCGAAGGAAACTGTAAATCCGGAGCGAATGTTCTATGTGTGTTTTGTGGAGTTCGCCACGGAGGAGGGCGCAGAGAGAATGTTAAAACAGCACGGGCGCTGCCTGTCAGAACGCTTTCGTCTGGAGGTGGGGCGCAGTCGGCACGTTATTCGCGGGGGCTATATCACAGATCACGATGCCAACACTGGGAAGCCATGTACGTTTGGCCTGGACGAAGCGAAGCGACGTTCCGTGGAGCTGCGTTTCAGCACGGGAAGCAGTAGTGCCAGAGTCTGCAACAGTGGCGAGATGATTGATGCCAGCACAGGAGGACTCTGCGGACGACAAGGTGTCTCACGACGACGACGTCGACGCGATGGTAGGCATCGCACCTCAGCTTCTGCCACCGCCGCTATTGCCGACAACAACAAGAACAACAGCAATGAGGATACTGTTGATGCGGGTGCTACTACACAACCTGGTGGGAGTGATGCTCTTGGGCCGTACTCCCTCGAAATTGTCGCCACCACGGACTTGGGAAGACACGCGTCGCGAGATTTGTGTCGCAGTGGCTGTAAGAGTTGCACGCAGGGTGACACGATATCTGCGTTACCACCAAAGGTGGTTTCTCCGATAATCACCGCAACCAAAACAATGGCAGCTCTTCCGCAAGCTTTGGGTCGTGACTCTGCAGCAGCAGCAGCAGCATCAGCTCATGAGGAGTTGCTGCGCTCTAAGCTGCGTGGTGTTTTATCCTGCTATGTGGAGCACGCGACGTCAGCAAGCTTCCATAAGGCACTTGTTGTACTGGAGGACGTCAAGTGGTACTCTCTCAGAGTAATGTTTCGCCTTTATCTTCTGGAGTGTGAGGTTGCGCTGTTTCTACACTACGTCAACACCCGAATTCCAGAAAGCGCTATCGAGGCTGCTACAAGGGCTGTGCTCCTTGGGAACGAGCTGCTACAGCTGCTGTATGCTCTCAGCGCTGGGACCACCCGCATTCACATCTCATGGCGTTCACTTTTCACTACAACGCCGCCGGCACATCAACAAGAGCGGGAGTGGAATCATGGCGGTGAGGAAAAAGACATCGTGGAGGCCATTGACCGTGGGGTCGGTACGGGCGGATCACGGCAATATCCGTGCTGCGAGGCGGTTCTGCGATTCATTGAGCACCTTCTCCATATTGTTCTCCTGTTTGATGATTTTCAACGGGCACATGGTCACTGCAGCACTGATGAAGGTGAGGGTAAGGCTACGACGCCGGTGATGAGTAGCGCAAAATCTGTAGTGTGGGAGCTGGTATTATGTGCTCGCCGTTTGCTCTCCCGGTTGCAGTTTGAAATTGCCAGTGAAAAGGAAACCGCTCCATGCGGGGTGTCGGTGTGGCGCACCCGGATATCACACCTCCTGCAGCACCTACCAACTCATTCGGATTGGACCGCAGGACATCTGATGGAGATTTTTCTCCCGCATGTTGGACGGCTGTCAACTGCGACGTTGTCCGCGCAGGTGGAGGTTTGTCTGTTCTAGTCTTTGGTGTTTCCCGCTGCGCTTACGTTCCCCCCCTCTCGATCCCTATATCACAGATTACACCCTTTGCATTGATTTCTCTTGTGCTTGTTTCCCGTCCCTTTTCTTTCCTTGGCGTGTTTGTGTTTTGCTGCGGTCTTTAAATACTCTGACGTTATGCGCAGAGAAGTACAGGTGCTATTTTGCTCTGCTGTGTGCAGCTCATAACAGAAACCCGAAGCACAGACACGCACGCGAAAAAAAAAAGAACACACACGAACCCCTCCGTGCAGAAACCACAGAAAAACGATGGTGCTGTCATTGACTTTACACTAATACCTTTTTCATGACAGCCATTCTTATCTTTTTTTCTCTCGTTCTTGATTGTCTTATTTCTATCTTTCTCCCCCCCCCCCCCATTCCGTTCGCACCTCCTCTTTCCTTTTGGTTCTGTTTGTTTTTCGTTTTGACTTTCCCCCGCTCTTACAGAAGTGGGCCGGCCATGCCATTTTTTTTTGTTTTATTTTTTCTTTCGCTTGTTTTTCTTTTTTTCTGCGATGCGCAGCTGATGTGTGTGTGGGTGAATGACGCACTCAGAAGCAATGCCCGTAATATATATATATATATTTCTGTTTTTTCTTGAGGCCCTGCACCTGAGGCGCGGTATAACCCCCCCCCCCCCCCACTCCTCCCTTCGCAGTTTACGACCACTTGTATGGTCGCGCCTGACCCCGTGTGTTGGATTACTCCTTGACGGTGACATTACACTTTTTTTTTTCTCTGGCTCCTTTTTCTTGCCTCTGCTGGAGTTGTTGCGTGAAGGGCATGAACCCCGCAGAACAGGACGCCCCCCCACTGCTTTTCTTGGCAGAGCCCGAAGGGTGCGTTACCTCCCACTGTGATCCCGCAGCAGTGGCCAACGCAGTGCATCGCCACCGCAGTGACACCAGCAACACAACCGATGGAGTCTACACATCGGACCCTAACAGGCGGACTAGTTATTCAAATAGCCATAACACTGGCAACGAGATGCAGCGACACGTAAGGCTTGACGACTCACGCAATCTACTGGGGCGACGCTGTTCGATGGGCCCTGCTGGCGGCCTGCTCTTGCGAGGGATGGTGACAACATACGACCCACTTAGCAAAACAAGGGACGGCCGGGTGCAGTACAACGCAGTAGTCGCTCAGGCGATGGTGAACACATCTGAGCAATTCAAGAAGATGGAACGTCTTCAGTGCCAATCTTCGATTTCCACACCACTAGTTAATGCTAGTGCCAAAAGTGGTGACCGCAACCATCATTCTCGCCAGATCAACAGCCGAAGAGGAGATGACAGTAGCTACACCAATGGCAATAACTACAGCACTTCCCAACGCCTGTTAGGCTCCTCTACAGTTTTATTCTCTACTGCAACTCCCACAACAGCGTCTACAAACTCAAAACGAACACCCTTGGCACGAAACGGTTTCAAGTCGTCGGGCGTGCAGTCAGAGGGATTGACCTCGGCATCACCAGTGAAACTTGTTGTTGGTGCTAAGAATGGCGGGAGAAGTAGTGACTTTTTTTTCACGAATTCTATGGAGGGGGATTTTAATACTGGTCTAAAACAAGACGGCAGTACTCTGGAATGCCGACGTGGCTCAGATCCGGTGACGTGGTGCCGGGAGTGGGCCTTACCGAAAGTTGTCTCGGACAGGGGTTCACCGCCACGCCGAACACCCGGCGAAAGACGCGACTGCCGGACGTCGTGTCACCGGGATGCTGGCGACATCTGCCCTGCCCCTGTTGGAAAGACAATTCACCACAAGCAACTAACAGAGGCCTTTTATGGTAACTGGAAAGGTGGTGTACTTGCACGGGAGGCGTATTTGCATTTTATGAGCAAGATGAACCGACGAGTGCGAAACAGAGATGCTTTCTCTTAGAGGGAAGATCAAAATGCTGGAGAGCTCCCCCTCCCCCTCCCCCTCCCTGCCAAACATCTCTGCCTCTGTGCCCCAGTTCAGCTGAAATGGATCTGGTAAAGTCAGTGACATAAGTGCTTGTATTAAAGAGAAGGTTTTTTCTCTTGCCATTTTTTTCTTTGTTGTTGTTGTTGTTTTTCCTGCTTCGCGTCTTATTTACTCCACTCTCTCTACTCTCTCCACTGTTTTTCTTTTTTTTTTTCGGGTGGGAGTCGATTCTTCATTGCCGTGTAGCTTTTTTTCTTCATTTGTAGATGCTCGGCTGGTTAATGCGGTGTGAAGCCCGTTTTTTTTTTTATAGATGCGTGGGTGAATGAACGGGAACCGATATTGTGGGGGTGGTGGCAGAGAAGAAGGACACGCGATGAGTCTGCGAATGGTGAGCACTAGACATCGATATAGAGGAATTGTTTTTTATTGTTTACTTCCCTTTTCGCTCCTCAACCCACAATGAGTGTTTTCCAGCCGGTGCAACTCACCTTCATCCAGGGAGAGGGTGTTGACGAAGACGCATATGTAAAAAAGCATCATCTTTTTTTTTTTTCTTACTGTGCTGCTGTGTTGTTATGTTGACGGTATTGATTCTCCTTTTTTGAAGCGTTCGGCAGACTCGGATACGCGTTTGTTTCATGGTGTATGTGTAGCATCTCTGGCTTGCCATTGCTGTCATTTCTACTTTTTGTTGCGACAGCGCGCCCGTCAGCATGACACAGTGATCTGTTTCTGTGTGATTTGATTTCCATCTAGTGCGGAGCCCCTCGATCTCACACACTCTACCTCTATATCTATCTCTCTCTCTCTCTCTCCTTCTCACTCTTTTCCTCCCCCCTTCCGTCGGTCTACTGCAGGAGGGCGGGTGTACAGCGTGTGGCAAAACCAGTGGTGGAAAACGAGCATGTTGGGTGGGGTGTTGAGGACATCCTTCACAGTGAAGGAGCGTGGCCTTCAGTGCCTTGTGCGGCGGAATCCCCCGGCCTTTCCTGCCGCTGGGTACAGCCATGAGAACACTACCTGGGATGAAGTGCGTCTGCTTTTGGTTGGGGCCGGTGGCATCGGCTGCGAAGTTCTGCATTCATTGGCACTCAGCGGGTTCACAAACATCACCGTAGTCGACATGGACACTATTGAGCTCTCCAACCTTAACCGACAATTTCTCTTCCGTGAGAGGGATATTGGGCAAAGCAAAGCGGAGGTGGCCGCCGCCTTCGTGGAACGCCGCTGCCCTGGCGTGAAGGTGTACCCCATATTTGGGCGCGTTGAGGACCAAAGTGATGATTTCTACCGGCAGTTTCACGTGATAATTTTGGGTGTAGACTCCGTGGTTGCGCGTCGGTGGATAAATAAGAAAATAGCGGAACTTGCCGAGTGGAATGTAGTTGACGTCGATGGGTGTGGAACCTCAGGTCTAGAGAACAGCTCTTCCGGGCCGAAGGAGAAGCGTATCACTGCTGCAATTCCCATCATCGACACGGGTACAGAGGGATACGAGGGCTGTTGCCGATTGATTTTGCTGGGGGATGTGCGGACACCGTGCGTGGAGTGTACGCTTAGTCTCTATCCGCCGCGCAAGACGGTCCCGGTCTGTACATTAGAAAATATTCCGCGCTCCGCGGAACACTGTGTCCTCTACGTGCAGCTCAAGCTGTGGGAGGAAATGAGACCAGGGGAATCTCTTGACACAGATAACGTGGAACACATTGCGTGGATCTGCGCCAAGGCGCAGCAGCGCAAGGAGGAATTTGGCATCTTTGGGCCCGTTATTGATGACTTGTTCACTCTAGGGGTGGTCAAGAATGTTGTGCCTGCCGTAGGCTTCACCAACGCCGTCGTTGCCGGCCAGGCGACTCTTGAAGTATTGAAGCTCTTGACAGGTATTGCACCTTCACTGCAGTGCTTTTCGTATTTCAATGGTTCTGCAGAATGTGGCGGGCTGGCATCGTACGTGACGAGCCTTTCGCGGGATCCGGTGTGTCCTGTGTGTGCCCCGCGACCGGTGCTGCTGCTGCATGTGGGGATGAGTCCTCTGGATGTGCTGACTGCTTTCAAGAAACGGATCGGCCTTCCTGCTGCTGCACAGGACGTGGAGCGGCCAGACGTAACCTTGCGGGTACACTTCGGAAAGAGCGGAGAGGTCTATCTCATGTACAACATGAACAATCCACTAAAGACTCCTGTGGCTGGGGCCACCATCAATGAGATTTTTGCAGCCGCAGGGCACAGAGCCGCCTTCTCGTCGTGGTACAATGGCGAGGCAGTCACCTATACAGTTCATTGCAGTGGGCCAGAGTTTTACATCTCTGCCGAGGCTTTAATGTCGGACAGTCCGTCATAATCATGACACCGTGCTATCAGGTTTGTGCTCACGCTTGCCTTTTTTTTTGTGGTTTATGGTGTTTTTTTTTTTCTGTTGCTTTCGCTTGTGAACAAGAGAGCGAGTGAGAGGGGTGGAAGTGCGCATTTCAAACCCAAACACCGGTAGCAACGTTTTATTGTGACGAATTCCCCACCTCCCCTCCATTTTTCAGCCCTTCGCAACGACATTACAGTACGTTGATCTGTTGAAATTCATTATAAACACCGCTCCTACGCGCAGTGGTGTGTGGCTGCTTTCAAGGTTGTTGTTTTATTGTTTTGTATCGTATCTGCGCCAATTGTTCTCATTTGGTTTGCCATATATATATATATATATATATATATATATATATATATATATATATTTCCTGCGTCTTTGTGTGCGTGCGCGTGCATGCAGGTGATATCTTTTCTAGTGGCGAAGGGTCGAAGTGAGAAAAGTTTGGAACCATTCATGCGTTCTCTGCTGCTGCAGAAGCAGAAACAACACCACCATTGCCACACAGTGATAACGTCAGTTACGTCTTCGTTGCGGAAGTGCTCTGGGCTGAGGAGCGTCGATCTGCACCTTGTGTCTGGAGCTGATGATGACAGCAGTGGCGGTGACTACGGGAATAGCAGCGTCATCAATCGTGGCACAGCGCGCCATGGGCGAAAGGGGTCCACAGAAATGGGGAGAAGTAGACACAGTCGCCACGAATTGTCCACAATTAGTTTCCCGCTTGGAAATGACATAGTGGCGCAGCTGCCTGCCTCTTTGCCGCTCTTTGCCAAGAGTGGGGTGTTGGGTGTCAAGCAACGTGGACAGCGGGACGGGGAGAGGCCGAAGGGCGAAGATAAGAAGCTGCTGGACAGGGTTGCAGTGCCTGCACTCACACAATCAGCTCTTGCGCCAGCAGCTTCAACGCTGCCGGAATACTTTCCTCAAACTGTGCCTGATATCGTTGGTGTTGTAGTGGAGGGCAATGTAGAACTTCAGGGGGCACTCGGGGCGTGGCCAGACGTGGTTCATCGCCTCCGGACGGTCGCTCTCCCGTTTCTTTTTCAACTTGGTCAACAGACTCTTTCGACGGCGCATCCAACTGCAGTGTTGCTCTCGCAAGCGTGCCGTATTCTTGTCGAGGCCCTCTCTGTTTTAGATATTATCTTGCGGAATACAGGACTGCGTTTGGAGTCTTTTTTTCCAGCTCCCCTCGTTGTAGCGCTGTGGAGCGCACTTCCACCCTTCCATGTGCTTGCGCAGCGTGAATCCAGAGACAGGGTGAATCATCTTTCTTGCACTAGGAGAAGCAAAGAAAGAAACGACAAAGCCAGCGCCGAGGCACTGATGCCAACGTCTCTGTCGCAATCATCTCCTGTTTCTCTCTCAGAGGGTTCACCGGGGTCAGTGCTGGATGATTTTAAGAGGGCAGCGCGTGCTCTTGCGCTACGCACCTGCGACGTTGACGACGTACTGCCCCCCGCTGTGCTCGTGCAGGTGCTCGTATCTGTGGAGCAATGTGGTGCACTTTCGGATGACATTATTGGACCCATTGGAAAGCGGCTTCTGCAGAGGTGCAAAACTTCCACGGTGCCAATGGGTGGCCCACAGCAGGTCTCCACTAATCATCTCCTCTCCGCGTGGTTTGTCGCGTCAGCAGCAGAGAAGGAGAAGTTGCCGTTTCAGGGAGAGACGGCTGTTGCATTTGCTCGACTCCTTGGACGGGCACAGGTGATGGGACACTTTCAGTTGCACCGGTTGCTGCACACTGTTCTTCTTCCTGCCCTGGTGCCGGCGCTGCAAGAAAATGTACCAGACGAGACGTCCCTGTTCGAGCTGACGGGATGTTATGCCCGCTACGCAGTCTCAGGGAGTGCTGTGTCGCAGCTCACGGATCTCTGGATGCCTCACATTACCCGAATGACTTTGGAAAAGTGTGCCGATCTGCTGCGTGCTATTAATGGTGGAAGGGGTAGAAGTGGGAAAGGGCATGGGAATTTGATTGTTGGTATGAAGATGGGGCATTCGCATGGTCGTACTGCAATTGGGGCTGAGGATGACTATCTCCCTCTCATAGAGGCAGTTCTGCAGCAGGCCTTGGCTTTGTGTCGAGGCGACACCCAACGCAACGCTGCTGGTACTGCTGCTACATCCAAAGAAAGTGGGGCTGTTGTAGCTTCATTTGATCCTGGTTTGAACTCTAGCGTCTTAGCGACGTTCATGTGCACACTCACCGCAGTGAACAGTACAAATTGGGGCGAGGTGTACCTCACTGTGGCGACTGCGATGGAAGGACGACTTGACGAGTTGTCGATTGAACAGATCGCACGTGTGACTCGAGCTCTCGTGCGGCGTAACTCGTATTTGCCATATCACTCACTTCATTGTCGTTTGGCGCATCGCTTGATATTCGATGGAGCGGCACTAAATGATGTAAAGATAGGGGCCTTGGCGCTGCTGGCCACCGCTTTGATGTCGCCATCACTGAAGATGCCACCCTCGTCTCGCAATGGACAACCAGCGGATGAAAGACGCGTGTCGGAAAATGTTCCCTCAGGTGATAGCGTTCTCTTGACTACGGAGACAAACCGTGCAATGGCGGTGTTCCGCCGTCACGGAACAAGACTGGGGCTGTGTAGCTTTGTTGCGGGGATGTGTGTGGCCCCACTGGCGCAAATTCCCCGCTCATCTCAGGAGCGTATTATCATGCACTTTACCTCTATTGCTTCAGCCATTGAAGTTTCCTGGCTGGTCAAGGGCATAGCGGCGTTAACCTCGCAGATACCTGAAGCTGTGGATTCTATCTCGGTGCAGCGCTGGTTTTCTCGCTTCACATCGGTGGATATAACCCGACAACTGGATGTAGAGCATGCCACAGTGCTGCTAAACGTCCTGTCGGATGATAATTACTCTCGGAACTGTGCTTTGTCAAAGCATGCGATCACTGCACAGGTCGGCAAGCTTTTGATGCAAGACAGTGTTGCTATGGAGGCAATTGTTCCCTTATCTCTTGCACTGCAGCGGGCGGATGTTTTTTTCCCAAATTTGTATTCACGCATCTGCCGTATATTGCTAGCAAGTGTGCGACAATCATCATGGGAGACTCTCCTCCCCGTGTTCCATGTCATGGCGGATGAGTTTACGCGGCGGCAGCATGGCAGGGGGAGTGTTTTTCGAGACATATGGGAACAGCTTCGGGATCGTGTCATTGAGGAGGCTGCAGCGTCACTTTCTATCCAAGATGTTCTTTCCGCTTTCAACGGTTTCTCAGCGCTTGATGTCGGAGATCGTCCTATTTTCTCTGTTCTACTGCATCGTCTCTGGGTCATCTATCAGGAAGTTGCTTCCAGTGATGGTGGTAGTGATTCCGCTGCGTTGGGTCCCTTTGGCGGGATGGGGCAACATAAAAGACTAGCGCTATGGGTTGATGAAATTTTCTCGTGTTGCACACCAAATGCATTTGCCGTTATTATATCTACTATAATTCATATGGGTAATGTTGAGGTTGCTAACACCTTTATGCCCTGGTTGCTTGTTCGTATGCGGCCTGTTGTAAAAGATCTTTACCCAATGGATGTCCTGCATCTTATGCAGGCGTTGCTGACTGAATTCGGCATAGCGGCTGGACTTGAGGCGGGGGAAACTGGTCTTGGCGGTTCATGGATGTGTGACCCCATCAATCAAAGCCTATTGCACACTACTTACGATGCGTGTCGTGAGCTTTATCTGCAGATGTACGGAGATGATGAGGCCACCAATACGGATGCGAATTCCCTGAGGATTCAGCGTGCTGAGTGGACCGCAAAAGTGCGCGCCTCCGTTTCGCAAATTCCACGGTACCTGTTCTCTGGGCTTCTCGTCACACTCTGCCAGTCCGGGATCCATGACACGGCTGTCGCAACGGCATCAGCGTTGCGGGTGACAAAGCGTTCTTGTACTCTGCTACCCATTTCCGAGTTGCTGGATCTAGTCATGGCGCTGTGTTTTCACTTCCCACCGGAGCTGGATCAGACAGCAGAAGGAAGTGGAGTAAATTGTGCAGCTGTGATTGCATTTCCCCCAAAAGGGGACAATAACCCTGAGATTGTCACTTCCCAGGCTCCTTCGCAACTCGCTCCACACCGGCGATTCTTGCCTCCCGCACTCAATGCATTGTGGGAGCGAGTCGAGGAGTTGAGTACCTCACAGGTGGATGCTCTGATGCGCTGCTTGCAGCACTACTATGGTGAAAGGGTCGACAAAGACTTTTTGGACCGTCTTCAGAAACACCGTGGGATACTCGTAGATTTAAAGATGGCAAGGCATGAGCAATTGAAGCGAGGAGAGGGGGTTGCAGAAAGTAGTGGCAACGCGTCTTTGGCGGCTGCTGTAATTGAGGAGGACTCCGCGAGAACAGCGGAACTCACAGCGGAGGATCTCTTTGCGTGCTGAAACGCACGAGTACGCCTAGAAACGAAGTAACAATGACAACGATATGGGTACCTTGAACGCTATAAACAGTATTAAAGGGGTGTAGGGAGCGAGTGTGCAGGAGAAGCTGCTACTCTGTGTGGCGTATTTTTAGTTTTACGTTTGCGTTATTGTGTTTTTTTGATCCTCCTTTTTAAAAATTCCCCCTTTTCTTTTCCTTATTCACTGCTCTAGTCTTCCCCATTTTACACAACGGTTTCAAAACAGCGGGCGAAGCTTCTGTGTGGGTGCACGCGGGAGGGGGAAGGAGGGGTCGCGGCCGCTGTGTGAGACGGGCCAGTTGGCGTTAAGCGTAGGGAGGTCGCAGGGTTGGAGTAGAGTGTGAGTGTGCAGCAGCTGGAACAGATGCCCGATGAGAAGCGGCAGACTGGTGGGCAGCAGCGGCATCTACAGCGCGTCCAGCACGGTGGCCTGATTCCTGTCTTGTCCTTGAAGGATTCTGAGATGACGACGTCTTCAAGAGAGTGTGATTGTAGCGATGAGAAGATTGCTCTCATAAGACCATCTGAAGCTGCAGGATATGATATTGGGGCGAGTGAAAGGGTGACAATGGTGGGCACGGGATTCAAAGACCACGTGCATTCTGGTGTCCCCTTTGAAAAGCATGAGGGGGTGCGTGATGTGACAGATGAGCGAATACACCTTCAAAGGCTTGACAGTACCGTCACTAAGCGACCACCGTGGTGGCTGCGGCAGTGGACTGATCTGCTACTGTTTTTGGACAGCACGCACAGGCGTGTGGATGTTGGGTGCACTCCGGCGGAGGCGGCAGTTGAACAACTGGCAGCAGATGTTGCGGCCGCGGATGCGCTTGAACAGGCCGTTGCCCGCGGCGTAGACGGCGGCTTTTTTCATGCCCCGGCAAGAGTATACGAGCGTATAGGGGAAGTTGACGGAGAGGTGGACGCTGTGAGGGAGCAAGGTGGCATCATGGCGCATACTGAGCCCCCATGGCTTCGCGTTGGTACTGCAGAACGGATGACGAAGGAACTGTCGCAACAACTTCTCACTCGGCTGCAAGATTTGATGAGCAAGCTGGACATGGACCCTGAGGAGGGAGCACGGCCACTTTTGCATATAACTAAGGGTGATGACGGCGACTTCGATGGCACTCAGCGACCCCGGATGTGCCCCGCACTGAAGCGCGTACACGCGTCAATAATTAAAAAGGCTCTCCTCACCGACGTGTTTGCTTCACCACTAAATCTGTACCAGGAGAGAGCGCAGCGAATACGTGGGGGATTTCGTGCACAAACCCCGTTAATACATGCCGAGTACGTCACAGAGGAGGATGCTCGGTCCCTCTACGATCCTGCAGGCCTAGAAACACCCCAGATAAGTGAATTACCGATCCAAGGCACAGAATGCGTTTCGCCGGGCTATCGCTCATTTGTTATTCATATTGACTACATCCGCTTTCGGCCGTCTGTGAACGCAAAGCAGCAAAACCCCGACTCTATTGCTGAGCGTGGTTTGGCCCCATGGAGTGGAATTACCATCAATGATATGCCAGAGTTAACATTGAACAGTAACAGCGGACACCGTGCAACCCCACTGGTGTCCTTCACACCGGAAGAGGGACTCATCTCACGAATTCTCGACAACTACGAGCCTTACCGCATGATGCAGTTGAATTTGCTGCCGAATGTTAAGGGACGACCCTTCTACCAGGACCAGTTAGTGAACCTGCGTTCGCAGCCGCATCGAACAGCTGAACAGAATCAACTAAGGGACACCCTCTCAGAACTCCATCAGATGTCATGCAAACTAGAGCGTATGTACCTTAGGGAAATGGTGTTGGTGTGGCGGCAAATCAAACAGCTGCGTGGTGAGAACATCGACGAGGACCTTTTCCAGTCTGGTGCCACTAGCTTTCAGCCGACTGGAGGTGATAACCCCAGGAGGTCACTGCTGTGGCGCGTTTCGGGGGGTAACACTGGCGATGAGGTCTTTCCGCAGCATGATTCCTCAGTGGCGCCTGACACGTCTAGTTCTCTTCTGATTGATACCATGGAGGAAAAAGGGTTATCAGTGGCTACACGATTTAACATGCATTTTCTGCGATCTCGAGGTGATGAAAGAAGAGGAGAGAAGCAAAGAAGCAAAAGGGAGGAGAAAGGAGTAGGGGTGGAAGAAGAGGAATATGACTTGTTAGACTATGTGCCAGTCATTTCGGGTGTGTCTGCAGTGACACCACAGGCGGTTCCTGCCAACAGCGTCGTGAGGCGAGGGCAGTTGGAGGACGGTGTTGGCGCTGCATCCCCCACTCTGCCGGTCGTCGAGGCACCAATTTTTCAGGTTCTCGTGTTTGCTCGTACGAACGCTATGCTGCCCCCACAGTTTGTGGGGTGTACTGCTCCGCGTGCTTTAAGTTCTGCAAAAGTCCTCTTCTTCAATGAGTCCTTTGAAATGCGTACGATAAAGGAGGTGCGAGAGATTTTGCTGCACATTGTGTCAGTTGGGGGGGCAAGCGACGACCAGGTTGTGGCGACTGTTCGTGTGCCACCTTCTCTCACCTATGTGCACCTGCTGCTCCCGCTGCAAGTGCCCATTTCCTTCACGCACTCAGGCCGCACTCACAGCAGGTACAAAGGGTTTTTCCTTCCCGGTGTCATTTCACTGTCGACGACATGGACCACGACGCTGGGCATGACGGCGGAAGAAATCGAAGATATGTTTCTGCGTGGTGATGCTGACCCAATGGACCCACAGTATGAGCACTTACTAGGTGTTCTGAGAAGTTACTATACGGAGTGTAAGAGGCACATGCTGAGAGGGATGACAGTGACGAGGAAGGGGCAATGGTCGCCTGTTGCACTAGAGGAATTACAAGCAGCACCCACTGGCCGAAGCTCTGAGAGTCTGAAGAATAATCAACCGCATGGTTCTGTGGAGAGTGAGCGGTTGCAGCTACTTCGTCGACGTTGGCTAATACGCACCGGGCACGCGAGGCTGCAGGATGATGCCGAGTCCCGTCTCATGTCTCTGCCGATCCCACTGGACGATATGGATGGTCGCATGCTGCAACGACATGTGAAACGTACAGTTACGCGTGAGCGCTACGAGAAAGTAGACTGTGATTTCTTGTTTGATGGTATTACGCACGCTTCTGCGGACGTGTGTTTTCCGCTCGTTTTATCACTCAGTTCACTTACAGGGAAAGAAAAGTTGAGGGTCTGGCAGAAGCGACTACGATACATCAAAAATTATTGCTTTTCCTCCCGAACTCTAGAGGACCACGAGCTGCTGGAGCGGTACGTTGTTTTACCAAGGATACGTGCAGCTAAGACCATATGCCTAAAACCGGAGAGCTATCTAAATCCCCGACGTGAGGAAAGGCCAAAGACAGGTGATATTGATCGTGAGGCACTTTTGTCAAGCCAGGATTCTCGTATTGTTGTGCACATCATGAAGGCATCAGAACTTCCGCAGCGAACTGATGGCACGCCACTTGAACCGTTTGTCGAAGTAAATTTTGTTTACGAGACGGTGCACACCCGCACTGAGGTGGGAACGTCCCCCTCGTGGTTTGAGACGCTCAACATTCCCTTCTGCCCGCCAGCTTTTGACGACGAGACTCTCTCTCTGATTGAAGATGACATTGTGTTTTCCTTGTATGACAAGCTCGAAATACAGATGCCCCCAACAACTGTGACGACAGGAGCCGTGTCCCATGAAACGCACTACCGGACAGAGCGACGTCTGCTTGGCACGCTGCGTGTGCCATTCTTTTCACTCTACGAAGCGGAGAAGGCCCTTATGGAGGGACAGTACCCATTGTCTACACCTCGATGGATTTTTGGCTACCACCCAGGTGGAATAGAAGTAGATGGAGAACTGAATTTGCTGCACCTGCGGCAGAATGCGTCACTTCACCCCCGCGCATGCATCCAGCTGTACGTTGCACTGTGGCCGCCGTTGTGTTATACGAAGCGCAAGGAGCTCGATCAATCCACCATATCTCGTTTTCTGATGCAGCTCAATGTCTCGGCGCAGCTGCAGCATCTACATGGAGTGGCAATGAAGTGGAGTCGGGATGCCTTGAATAAGATCAAAGGTCTCTCCTCTGTTAACCCCGTTGCTCACAAGCGGGAGATTGAACCATTTGTGGTTTGCGCCACAGGAGATTTGACACTTGTATGTCGATACCTTCTCCCCGGCGGTGGATCCCCGCCACCGACGGTGACAAGCGTAGAGGAGGCTATTCGTTTCATTTCTTTGCTATTGCTTTGCACTAAAAGCATCAAACGTGGAAATAGTGATGTCTGGGGTACACATGTGGAGTTTCTCCACACACGAGAAGGTGGCTATGAGGAGCTCTCACTGTTGCTGGCACACTTCCTGCGACATCTTGCGCCAGACGAGGTGACCTTTGTGGTGACGGGGCGAGGTACACTACGCCATAAAGTTGTCATGGTCCTGCACTCCTTTCATGGCGAGTTGCGCCTCATCGATCCACGTACCGGCCTGGTTCACCCCGTACACGACCCGCACCTCACAGTTTTCCGCGATGTGCACATGGTGGTCTCCCACAACCAGTTGTGGGCCAACATACAGCTGAGTGGGACTCCGCATCGCATGAATTGGAGCTTACACGACAGACGCTTTTGGCTTGAGTGTTTTGACCACAATGACGACAATGTGAGGTCTTGTCTGCAGTTTATTGCGGGGATGCAGCGGGAGATGTTGTGTTTTTCAAGACCAGATCCACTTAAAGTGCAGGAGATTGAGCAGCAGTTGCAGAAAGCCGTGCGTGAAGCACTCATCACCTGGCGCAATAACCGTCTCCCCGCATTTCATCATGGGGTGACCGCGGTGCTTCGGACGCTTCTTGAGGAGGCAGAGGACGAGTTATGCAAGTACGGCAACGTGCGCCGAGATGCGACAACCCTACGAGCTACGGAGCTGCTAAATGAATACTTTGGTGATGATGTGATATTAAAGCCCCGCCGTCACTGCAGTCAAAGTAGTGAGGGGCAGCCAAATAAAACCACTGGAGAATCACTGCATTTTTCATTGAATGCACCTAACCTGAGATTGACAGGAAGTCCCGTAAATGCTACCTACAATCCCAGCGATACGAACTACCGATACGTTCTGCAGCAGGTTTTCGAGACTGCTGTGCATGAGGTGAGTACAAATGCCGTCAGTTTTTCAATAGCGGTGTATGTAAAGGGCTACACGGACGAGGTGTACTCCATGTGGGTGTTTTTGGTGGCGATTTACGAAACTGCGGTGTAACACTTGTCTCACTGATGGGATGCCGCCACCACCACAGTAGTAGTGGATAGAGGTGCGGCATTGTCCATCAATGCTTCTTCCCATAGAAGAATACAAATTATTGCCTGCGTGTACACATGTACGCCAGTTTTTGTATGTCCTTGAGAGCGTCATCGACAAGACTTCGTGTAGTTCTTCCTTGATGTTTTTATTTCGTCTTTAAGACAAGAGCGGGCGAGGGTCTCACACACACACACAGACAGACACACACACACACACGAAGATGATGTCAAAAGCTGCGTTCATGATGCAGGACCACCTGCGGAGAAACTACGCCCTCATTACAGACGTTCACAGTCCTAACACGTTCCTTGTCCGCGGATGCCTGTCGTTTCCACAAGGTCTTGCGGCACTGACAGTTCTCTTTCGTGGCAAACAGGCCGCTGATGTGTACAGCCATCCGTACTTTATTGAAAAGCAGAGCGACCCGTCGCAGCCCTCGCCGCAGCTGCACCTCACGGAGGAATGTCAGAGTCTGATGAAAATAATCAAGGGCATGCATTTCATGAAAGATGATAGCAGCAAGCTGGACAACACCATGGTGATTGTGACCGACTATAACGTTGAGGCAACTGGGATTATGCTTACCCTCTCAGACGATGCTGAGGACTCTGCGTTGACCGCCGAGCAACAACGTTTGCCTGGTGAGTGCGATGACAAGTGGAAGGAGCGTCTCCAGCGCCAGCAGTGGCGGAGGATGGCTGCTAGTCAGCGAAGCCTCAAGAGTAGCCACTCTTCTGCAGAGATATCGCTGCGCCCCTTTACGCACCAAAGCCATTTTGTTAATGATGAGCCGAAGGACTCACAGGAGGAGGGGCGGCGATTTGTAGAGAGAAGGGGTGGTCACACGGTGCTTTATAATCCTGTCAACACTGATCTGAGAACCTTCGATGCGACAATCCGGAAGCTGCATGATGAGGATCGGGTGGTGAAGTCTATAGTTGTGCCAACTAGGCAGGCCTGGGGTGGTGTGCAAGCATGGGCTGAGGCATTCCCTGATGCGGAGATTCTCTGCAGTGGCGAAGTGCATGATCAGGATGAGGCACTCAAAACACCCCATGGGATTGAGGGGCGACCTGGGGGTGGTTGCATTAACATGGGAAACGGCATCACAGGTCTTGTTTTCCCGGAAGTGGAGGTAGAGGAAGTTGACACGTCAGCAGCATCGGCATCATCAACTACATTCGGATTGGAGAACGGGGGAAACATCTGTAGCTTGTATTCGTATCAGATGAGCGGAACGAGTACGCAGATCATTGACAAAAATTTGCTACGCTCTCCACGGATCCGGCCGCTCGGCATGGTTTCTCAGGCGCAGATCACCTCTTCCATAGAGTTGCTTCGGGTTGCTGGTGACGACCGGACCAATGAATATGTCTTGTATGACCGTACCAGCGGTATACTTGCCTGCACTGATTTGTTTCACGGAGAGTATAGTGACCTGGACCCTGTTAACTCGTGGATGTGTCGCGTGTGGTTTAAATTCATGAAGAAGGGGAACCACAAGCGCATTGATATTGTCCCGCAGTTCAAGTGGCTTCAGGTGAAGCATCATGGAAATGTGGAGGAGTTGCGCGAAACGGTAGACATGCTCACCAAAACACGCCCCATCAAGCACCTCCTGTATGCACATGGTACTCCACCACATGCAGATGACCCTGCAAATGCCTTGCGCCTGCAGTGGGGAATGTCCCCTTTTTTGCAACGGTGAGCGCACTAACCGAAAAAGGGTTGAAGGATCCGAGGGGGTGGGGGGTAGCTCATGTGTTTTTTCTATATCTGTCTGCGTTTGTGCGCCTGTGGGAAGATATGGGCTCACTCCTTTCTGTTGTTTATGTGGAAGTTGATTATAAGAGAGGGGATAATAAGTATTGTTGTTGTTCCTATTCCTTTCTCGGTGTTCTTACCATCACTGTGTTCTTTTTTTTTTCTTTTCTTCATGCGCAGCTTTGGAGAGTGAGAATGGAAGGGGGAGGGGTGGGAGGCGGAGTTTTTGGTGTGATATTCTTGCAGTCCGTCCTACTGTTCTTCCCACCGCTTTCCCCGTACCAAATATAGTGCGAGTCGCTGGAGAAGTGCCATAAATCCAGGGAAACAGTACATTTCCAGGAGGGGGTATAAGAGGACCCCAACAAGAGCAGAAAAATCGTTTAAAGAGGAGATAAATGCAGGATAGGTATGCTGACGCGTGTGCATATGGCTTTCCACCACCGATTGACGGTATGTGGTTTGATGCATGGCGCACCACGCCTGAATGTACAGGAGGTGGCTTGGGTTTCTCGTGTGCTCTTGAGCCCCTCGTGTCTTCTCTTTTTCGCGCTCGGCAGGAGACCTCTAGTGCACTTCTGTGTTACGGTGATTCCTCGATGAGGCACTCAGAGGGCGACGCGAAGAAAAGGGAGGAGTGGGTGGCTGTTCCGCCGATCAAGGGCATTGCAAATTTTCATTGGTGGCTCTCCCACAATGACACGAGGTGGTCCTTGAGCCGACATCCCCGGAGAAGCCTACAGCAAGTGGCGAGTGAAAGCGAAAAAAACCGAGAGAGCAGCTGCGACGAAGTAGAGGATGACTGGGATCAACCTTTGCCTGTTCTCGAGACGGCGTGTTATGTAAGCTACCCTAGTTCGCGTCGTTGCCCGGAGAACTCATCCACGTTGGGAGAAACTAAAAATAGGGAGATTGGTGTTGAGAAAACATACAGCGACAGCGGAGAAAGCGAAGACAAAAGTGAAGACGAGGCTTTGGGCTATGATGGACGGGATGGAGTTGGCAGTGATAGAAAAAATGGTCAGGGCGATCATCTCGTCTGTTTTCCAGGTGACATTTTGCACAACCGATACATGCTTCTGCGCCTGCTGGACAGCGGCTTCATGAGCCGAGTGTGGCTTGCCGTGGACCTCGACCGGTACTTTGCCATCCCACACATGCCGTTGCACGAAGTTGGTGAAGAGCCTATACTGGGCGGCTTCTCCGTACTGGATACACCACTTCTTGTCGCCATCAAAGTGTTCCGCTGCAGTGCAGCATGCAGTGAGTCTGCAGACTACGAAGCGCTTGTTCTAGCGTACGTAAATGAGTGCAATAAGGTGAGGTTGCTGCAGGAAATGGTTTTGATAACCGATTCCATGGATACACCCGACATGATGTCGATAGCGAACCCACTCAAGGAAACTCTCAATGATGACACTGTTTCAACCACACAGCTTCGTGGTAGTCTTTTTTCTGTGAGTGGCTGTGGAAGAAAGAAAAGGAATGATAGCAGTAGTAGTGGTAGTAGTGACAATGAAGGTGTCAAAAATGATGTGGTGCAGTTGCCGGCTGCTGGACATATCGCATCTTTGTTAGAACGGTTTGAACACATTGGACTACTCGGTATTCATCAATGCATCGTGATGAGGGCCACAGGCGCCTCTGTGGATGCTGTAATGAAAGAAATGGTGCCTCAGGGTCTACCGGAACGTATGATACGCGGTATTATCCGGTCGACCTTGGAAGGTCTTGCACTTCTTGCGGCTATGGGCATTGTGCACAATAACATTAGGCCGGATAATCTTCTTTTTGTGAAATCATATCAGGAGGTTTCAAGTGATGTGCGAAAGTGCTTGGCACGCTATTTTGAGAGTTTTCTACCTATCGCCTCTCAAGGCCAGGTAACATATGACAAAAGATTCATGAAGGGTGCGGTCCCCGATGCATCCTGTGTGGTGGATACATCGTCCTCGGTGGGTGTTACCAACATACCGCTCGCAGGGTGCCACGAGGACGCTGATGGTATCCTGGAGCGGCCCTTAGGGGATGGGGATGAGGTGCATCAGCGACAAGAAATTAGTTTGGGTAGTAATATGATGTATTCAGTGCAGCTTTCTAATTTCAGTCACTCCTATCTTGTTCTCCCACGACGGCAACACATTGTTGGTGGTACGGTCAATGAAGATTGCAACCGACGTGACGACTCTGTCGAGACAGCGGATGACGTAGCGTCTTCCGGCGATGACAACTGTAGTTATTGTATTGGTGCATGTACCGCGATGACGAGTAATGCATCCGTCGCCAGGACTTCAATGCCGCCCTTACTCCACTCTTATCGCCCCGAGCTTCGTGTTAACCTACAAGATCCGTCGCCTTGCTCGATGTCTGTGGCGGGCGAGCTGAAGCGGGAGATTTTGGCGCGAAAGAGGTGCTGTGTGAGTCGGTCGATGCAATCGCGGGAGTATCGCGCACCCGAGTTAATTCTCGGTCATATGTCTGGTACTGCTGTAGACGTTTGGTCGCTCGGCTGCATCGCCTTTGAACTTGTCACTGGACGCCTTCTTTTTGACCCTGTTGGCGACGTTGTAGACAACGTGACGTGTGGCATTGACTGGGAATGTCCTCTAGTTGCACATCGCCACACCGAAGAGGGCGACACAAACGATACACTTCGTACCATGCCTCATTTTGATCAACGTACAAAGTACATTGATATGTTACACCTGCGCAGTATCGCTCTCCTGCTAGGCGCCCCCGAGCCGGTTTTTCTTCTCTCACCCCCGGTGGGTAAGTTCGTGGGTGACTTCTTTGACGCCAATGGCCACCTGATCTTCCTCAACGAGAATGAAAGGGATCAACTATATGGCAGTAATAACAGGGAACCTGCTGGCGCTTCAGTTGTAGATGCACCGTCTACCACAAGCGCGAATGCCACTTCCACTCAGTCCTATAGTGAGGAAAGCTGCGGTTCTGTTCCGCCTTTCAGAAACTACAATGCCACTCCGGGTTGGCTACGTGTGCGGAAGGAAATACAGAAGCGGCTAGGTGCAGATAACGGCATGGCGTTTGAAGATTTCCTACTGAAATGCCTGCGTTGGGACGCGGAGAAACGCCAAAGTGCTGATGCCCTTTTGATGGATCCGTGGGTGACTAATTTAGGGCTTCTAAGTTGCAATAGCATAGACTCCTAATGCTCTGCAGCGGCTTTAAATGGACTTTATTCTCTTGCGGGGATGCTAGAGATATTAGCGTTTGTTTCTCTTTCAAAATGTTTTGATGTACTTCAAAAAAAAAAAGGCCGATTTTCTGTAAGAGTGTCTTTCCGACTTCCCCCTTTTTTACTCTTGTTTTGAATCGTTTTATTTTGTTTAATTTCCGTTGCTTACTTTATGTGAGGCGGTGGACAAAAAGACGTCTGGTGTCTTGATTGGCACCGACACCGTTTCACTTGCATGATGAAGTTGACAAGTTATGATTCTCTACACACTGACTGGGTCAGCCCTCTGGTAGTTGTAGAGGGTTCACATCTTGTTCACTTCTCCCCTGGTTGTGTCGTGCACCCTTTTGCGGTGATTTCCGCATGTAGCGGTCTGATTTACTTTGACGCCTACTGCATCATAGGGGAGCACGTGTGTGTTGTGAATGGTGTTCGGTAGAGAGAGGATGGAAACCCTGATACATCCCCCACGGAACTCATCTCTGATGGCGCCTACAACCACTTCAAGACCTTCCCACACATGGCAAATGTTTGGCGAATCGTGCGTGGCAAGTGCTTAGGGCCTCGTTCTCGTGCTGAGGGTTTATACGTAGCACATTGTGGCACGCCTGCGCCGTTATATGTGGGGGGCTATTGTGTTTTTTGGCCATTCCCCGTGTTGGAGTCCTCTATTCTTCCTCGCACCATGTTGTTTTGTTGTGAAAGGGCAGGAGGGTTATCTGGCTGTGCCCACCCTCTTCGCCTTCTTCTTTCTGTTGGGTATTGCCGCGTGGTGAGCCGTTGGATGAGGAAGAGGAGAATGACGGGATGCGCAAAAAATCCTGCTGGCTCCGCAAGATTCTTCTGCGGTGAAAGAGTGCGCCGCCTCTCCGCATTCTCCCTTCTGCTAGGCGGAGAAAAGGGCCACTGCGTGTCCGTTGCTATCGGCGTTATCGTCGTCATCTATCTATCATGCATCCACACACACATTCTTTCTCTTTCATTCTTTTTCATTCTTTTTGATGCCACTCGCAGTATTACACACGTTTCAACCAGTTTTTTTTTTTTAAAGAGGAATCATGGCCCAGCAAGGCAAAGTCGAGCCACAGGACCAGGACTCTTTCCTTGACGACCAGCCCGGGATTCGCCCCATTCCATCCTTCGATGATATGCCGCTTCACCAGAACCTCCTTCGAGGCATCTACTCTCACGGGTTTGAAAAGCCCAGCAGCATCCAGCAGCGTGCCATCGTCCCCTTCACTCGCGGCGGCGACATCATTGCGCAAGCGCAGTCCGGAACAGGTAAGACAGGTGCCTTCTCGATTGGTCTTTTACAGCGCCTCGACTTCCGCCACAATGTTCTTCAAGGCCTTGTGCTTTCCCCAACACGAGAACTTGCACTGCAAACTGCGGAGGTGATCACTCGTATTGGTGAGTTTCTTGCGGATGGTAATTTGTCTTTTTGCGCTACTTTCGTTGGCGGCACACGTGTGCAGGAAGACTACCGCAAGCTTCAGGGAGGCACCATCGTGGCCGTTGGCACACCTGGTCGTGTGGTGGATATGACAAAGCGTGGGGCCATGCGCACCGAAACTTTGCGTGTCCTTGTCCTTGATGAGGCGGACGAGATGCTCTCGCAGGGGTTTGCTGAGCAGATTTACGAAATTTTCCGTTTCCTGCCGAAGGAGATTCAGGTCGCCCTGTTCTCTGCCACAATGCCTGATGACGTGCTGGAGCTGACAAAGAAGTTCATGCGCGATCCCACGCGGATTCTCGTGAAGCGTGAGAGCCTTACCCTCGAGGGCATCAAGCAGTTCTTCATCGCCGTGGAGGAGGAGCACAAACTTGACACTCTTATGGACCTCTACGAGACGGTAAGCATCGCACAGAGCGTCATTTTTGCCAACACTCGTCGAAAGGTCGACTGGCTTGCAACGCAGCTCAATGGCAGCAACCACACTGTCAGTTGCATGCACTCCGAGATGACGAAGCAGGATCGTGAAAAGGTCATGAACACCTTCCGCAGCGGGAGCTCCCGCGTGTTAGTGACAACGGACCTTGTGGCCCGCGGTATTGATGTGCACCACGTGAACATCGTGATCAACTTTGACTTGCCTACCAACAAGGAGAATTATCTTCACCGCATTGGCCGTGGTGGCCGCTACGGACGCAAGGGTGTGGCAATCAACTTTGTGACGCAGAAGGACGTGGAGGTGCTGCGCGAGATCGAGTCACACTACCACACGCAGATTGAAGAGCTCCCTGTGGACTTCGCTGCGTACCTCGGCGAGTAACAACGGCTGCGCAAAGCCGGGGAAGGAGCTAATACGAAAGGCATACGGTAATGGTGAGTAATATATATATATTACCACAATACACATGAAAATGGAGGGTGGACGGGAGCGAAAGAAACACGCAACTTTAAACACAGAGGGAAACAAAACAGAAAGAAAAATCGCGGTGAGCAAAGAAGAATGAATTAAAATAAAAAAGCAAACAACCGAAAAAGGTCATAATGAAATGAAGGGAAACGGAGAGAGTGAGAAGATGATGGAAAAGGGAAAAACGGCAAAAAGAAACTATAAAAGTAAAAAAAAAAAAATCAACTGCAAAAAATATATACATATATATATATATATATGTATATATATATATATATATATGCACGAATAATTTGCCCTTTTCTCTCTTGTGCTCTTTAGTTCCCTTTTTTTTTTCCTTCGTTATTATTATCATCATCATTAGCACCGAGAGCCGTGTGAATAGAGAGACGGTAATTAATGTGTGTGTGGGGGGTGAAGTGAGCTTTTCTTTACCTGACGCCACTGTCAGGCAGAGCCGAAAAAAACGACACCGGTGCGTGTGTGCCGCTTCATTCTTTTTTTTTTTTCTTGTGCAGCATTGACGAGGAAGAGAAAGCGGCGAAGCAGTGATTGTAGAACACGCCGCTTTTTTGTCGTGTGCTCATTTGTTTCGAAAACATAGTTGAGCAAAAGGGCATGAAGGCAAGATAGTCACTTACCCATCATTAAAAACGGGGGAAAAGGGTGTGAGGTGTAAGTCATGCGTTTGGCGGCAGAAGAGGCACAGTTGCACGTACACTGAACTTTCCTCTTTATACTACTGCAGTCTTGCTGCAAACTAATTCACTTCACTACGGACCACAATGACAATGTGAGGAAGGGTGCGAGAGGATTAGGGAGAGAGTGAGAAAGGATGCGCCGGTGAAGCGGGGAACGAAGGGGGATGAAGGCGGCAATAACAGCAACCTGTAAAAGGAAGGCGACGGAAAAGGGGTGGGCAAGCAACAACACAATGCCATAAAAAGTATTGAGTGAGAATTTGCTTTTCGGCTTCCTTTGCACTGTCTGTGCGCCACCCCCCCCATCTCACCCCCACATTTGCATCCGCACGCACGCAAACACACATACACATACACACACATATATATACATATATACATATATACATATATACATATATACATATATACAGTGTTCTGTGTACGGTTTTACGCCGCTTACTTCTCTTTTTTTTTGCAAGGTGTGTGCAACGCATCAGAAGTTGACAAACATTCTGACGGCGTGCAGCGATGATAATTGCGACTGTTTTTTCTTAATTTTTTGTGGTCCGCGCGGAGGAAGAACATGGGTGACGAGGGGGCAGAAGACGGCAATGGGCCTTAAGGTCCAAGTGACAAACCTACACGAAGGGAGAAGCGAAAACAGGTGGTGCATGTCCGCAAAAAAAAAAAAAACGCACGCGAGGTGGTGGCGCTGGAGTGATAGAAACAAGGCACGCGGTCCATGCAGTTTCAAGGGCAGGATGGAGAGAGTAAGGAATGGCACCCGTTGCCGCCGCCATCGTCTCTGCAGGTTGTTTTTTTTTTTATATACCTCTTGCTTTAGGACATGCGAGGCATGCAGGGGCGGAGGGGCAACAAGAAGCCACACGCGGTGCTGCGAGAGAAAAGAAAATGGGAGAAAGAAACTGAAGTAGAAGGAGGCATTTCATATGTGCAGGGTAGTGGTGTTGTGTGTGTGTGTGTGTGTGAGTGAGCGAGGGGATTACGGCGCAGTGCGGTGACGGGGGGTGCGCGCGTCAAGGGGATAAAAACATGATGGAGAGCACTAGCAACCCAAACTCTCCTGAAAAAGAAAAAGAAAAAATAAATAAATGACGAAGAGGAAAGGCAAATGAAAGAGTAAAACAAACAAACAAACAATAATTTAACATTAATTGAATGACAAATGGTGATGAGAATTATGATCACGCTGAGGAGGGGAGGGATGCGGATATATTGGTACATGTACTCATGCAGAAAGACCGGGTGTCGGTGGCAATGGCGATACGTCAAACACCCTCGAAGCGGTAGGAGGAGGGTTGCATATGTGTGAGGAGGTGAATCGTCAGCGTTTCTCCCCACTTCTATTCTTCATGCAATGGACCATAATATTGATGGTCATGATGGTTGCCACGTGTTGTCATCGCCAACTAACTGGCCCTCCACCCCCCCCCCCCCAAAAAAAAAAAAAAAGCTTCGCTGCGACACCTTTCGCGGTAAAATCTTCTTATCATTCTGTTCTCTTTTTTTTTTCTCCCTTACACACACATACATGCACACGCTTTTTTTTCTGTCAAGCACAAACACTCGCACTCCAATAACCGCTTATTTACCCCGCTTTTATTGTCATTATTGCGTGGTGGTGGTGGTAACGGCTCATTTGCATTGCCGTAGCACCGCACTTTCTGCCACTCGTTCACAGCATCGTGCACGTGTTGACGCTTCTTCTTTTTATCATGATCACCACTACAACGCGTGACTATCCTGTTGATGGGGCTACACGCTGCGTTTTTTTCTGTTAGGAGGGCATATTCGTAACTGATAACGCCGGAAAAACGAGACAAGGCGCACAGGCAAGGGGGAAGAAAAAACCGAAGACAGCCGAGGAAACGAAGAAAAACAAAGAAAAAAGGAAATCGATGGGCTGGCATGATGTTTGACCCCGTGGATGCTGCACAAGTTAAAGAGGTGCGGGAGATGCTGACGTCGTTGGGCTATCGCAACCCTTCAGCAGAGGATATCGCGCTAACACTGCAGCAGGTAAGCCATGCGTCTCGTCGTGAGTATGGCTCTCCCTCAAGCAAACAGGAAAATGCTCTTCAACAGCCCTCTGCATCCCCACCCCGTAGGGCCAACGACGTGACAATGACCCCATACAATGAGGATAATGACGATGATAGTAATAGATATGTTGAGGACAGTGACGAGGAGGTGCAGAAGCAGAGTGGTTGGAAGAGCCATCACCACAACTCTGCATCATTGAAGCGACAGCATGGCTTGTCGTCACATTCTATTCGGGATGGGCGCACCACCCCCGTGAACTCCAGAGGAACAGGTCGTCACTCTCGGTGGTGCCGGGTGGCGGACAGTCAAACCACTCGGGAATATCGTCATCAACAGCCGTATCACGGTGGTGAGGGCAGCGTGGTAGTGGAGGGACGCCCCCAACAGGTGGGTGGAAGGCGGCAGATTAGACGTAATGTCGATCCGGGGTGTTTGCTGCACACAGGCTACGAAAGCGCTACTGCAGCCAAGGATGGTATTGTGATTTCGACAACCGCCAATCCTATTGGAGGTGCTGGAGACCGTGAGCATTACTTTACGGCAGCGGGACACATGAACCCACAGGCGCGCTTAGAGCGTCACCTGAAGTGCTACGAGCGTGGTCTCAAGGCATTTTACGCAAATGTGGGGAATAATGACGCACAGGACGAGTTCCTAGGGGAAGGGGACTTGGGTGATGAAGATGATGAGGAGAGCTTTGAAGAAGAATCCCTTGATTTAGGTGAGAGGGGATACGGTGGAAATCCGGCCGTTTGCTATGGGGGTTTTTCACACCACCTGGTTGTACCGGAGATGCCACTGCGCCCTAATCGTGCCGTGCTGCATCAACGTGGAGCAAACACAATCTACAGCTTTACTGGGGATAGCCGTTACAAGTATCGGGGCGGATCTGGTACACCACTGTCTTTTGTTTTGGGACCAGACGGCTCTACGCTGCGACAGCGGTCCGATCCAGTTCGTCGAGGGCAACAGATGCGTGAGATGTGGAAGAATGATAAGTTTCTCGCGCAGCATGGGCGCAAAGAGGATCGATGGAAAGTGCGTCAGAATATGTTGTCTTGGAATCCGTAATATCTGTGCCTCTGCTTCTCATCCTTTTGGAAACTCCATTTACAGATGTACAACATGACTCAATTCATCGAAGGAGATTCGAAGGATGCGCTTTATTGGCAAAATCTGTCCCGGAAACGTCTGCTCATTTTTCCGTCGTTCCCACTCACTCGCACACAGAGTGAGATGTATGGGTGCCAGTTTGATAGATTTCTAGTGGGTGAGAAGAGGTGAATGAGAGTCCCACCACCCGAAAAACAGCAACACGAGTGTGGCAGCTTTGTTGTTGTTGCCCACATTTTCTGCCACCATTCATAATGGGGCACGCTGTGATGTTCTTTCTGCTGCGTTCATGATCGTCCCCTTCCTCTCCAAGATTACTTCCCGCGTTTAGCGAGACAAGAACAGAGTTCTTCCACACGAGAGGAGTGCCTTTCGTTGCATACAAAGACTGATCGGATCACCTCACTTTCTTTTTCAGGGGCCGTCGTTTTTTTTTTTTTGTGTGTGTGTGTGTTTCTCTGCCGGACGAGCTACAGTCAAGACACGTTTTTTTTCTTCTCCTTCCTCGGTTTTGCTGTTGAGTTGTATCCATCGAGAAATGGCTCCTGTTTCTCTTGGCTTCGCGTAGACGAATAGCTTACCAATATATATATATATATATATATATTCTGCGATGGGGCTGATGGCGGGTGGTAAAACGACAGTGGGTATCCTTGACAGAGGGCAGCGACCGGACCCAAGTAGAATCAAATGATGAAAAATGGTGCACTTTTCTTTTTCATGTTCTCAGGTAGTGTTAGCATTCGTCTGATGGTGTTGCGGAGTATGGGTGGGATCTGTGCAAGTGGCTTACTTCCAGCTAGTAGAACCTTGAGGTGCCGCACGTCTTCATGTATCTTTGGGCCGCGTAACGGACAAGGGTGTGCATCACGCCAACACCAATACACGAGTGCACACTGTTTTTCTACAACCAATTGGTGCATGTGTGCTGCTTCAAATGGATGCACAAAATCAAACGGAGACGTAATATCTGTCCGACTCAAATGTCCAGAATGTGGAAAGCGATTTATCAGTCTGGAGAATCTACGGCAGCATAGGCGTTCTCGTCATTTAGTGGAGCTCATGTCTCCTTCGCGGGAAGTTCTTGAGCGACTGAGGGAGGTTAACGCAAAACTTCATGCGGAATTGCAGAAGCTGCAAAAGATGTCTCCATCAGAGATGCGTTGCCCTCCGTCCGACCTGGACTACAAAAGTGAATCAACTTCTGTTGAAGATGATGAAAACCGAATGTGCTTTAACGCCGCTGTTCCTGTTGGCAGAACTTCTAACATGTCTGTGGACGATATAAATGTGCTGCGGGGCCATCGTTTCCGTTTGGGCACAGGGATCTCAGAGATGCATTTCGCTGGTCTTGTTGAGGATGATGTGATGCTGGGCCATCTTGGAGACACCAGTGGGGAAGAGGGAAGTGTGTCGACTACACAAAAACTAGAAACGCTTCAGTTCACTCTTCGATCAGAGGGGTACCGTCAACGACGTGTGGGTCAACTCAAAATGTACCGCAACTGCATAACAGTGCGGGTTATCGATCCGCAGTGCAAGGTTGAAAGCGGGGATCTAGTTCTGGTGACCGGAACATATGGTCTTCATAAGTCGTACGACATAATTTCGAGGCGAGTTGTAGAGAGTGTTGTGGTGGACGCTGCATACATCGGCTTGCTTCAAAAGGGATATGACAGTGTAGAAAAAAGAACATAGTGGTGGTATCACATGGACATAAGTTGCACTTCACTCTTCTTCTTTCTCTATTATATATGTATATACATTACATGGGTGTATTTGCCTTGGATGTAGAAGAAAACCTTACTGTTGTGAATGTGAAGACTTTATGTACACAGTGTCTTTCCATTGTTTTTATTTTTGTTTTTTATTTCTATCATTCTGTTTGCTGATGGATAACGTGAGTGTAGTATAGTAAGGGCCTGCTTCCATTAGTTTCATGATCGAACTGCGCACCCAACTGGGGTACATTCCCGATTCATGGGGCAATATCCGCTCTCTTCAGAAATTGTTTGAGGTGATTAATCGGCGCTACAGCATCGTGTCTATCTGCGTTTTGATTGCCCATCTCATCATGGAACTGCTCTCGGTGATTTTCTATGTGTGGACATCGCTTGCTTCGGAAGCCAAGTCATTTTCCGAGTTTCACTGGAATGCGACAGCCTTTACTCTTGAGGTCGTTTTCAGCATTATATTTTTTTTGGAATGGATTGTACTCTACTTTGGGGAAGAAGACAAGACGCGATATTGTCTCTCATGGTTTTCTTTCGTGAATGCCGTAACAAGTGTGCCAATGATTGTTTTTGGTATAGGGGCTTTAACCGACGTTGTCTGGCGGAGTCTTTGGGTGCCAATGTTTCTTCGGGTCTGGTGGCTGCGTGACTGTCTTGTGGTGCTCCTCGATTATCCACAGGTGGCACACCGGATGATGGACATTAATCGGGAAATATTTCATTTTATCACTACACTCTTTGCTGTGATGTGCACATGCATCGGCACGCACCAGATTCTTGAGAGCGTATCGGGGAATTATCTTAATCTCTACGATGTCTTGTATTTCATGGTTGTCGCCTTTTCCACGATTGGGTACGGCGATGTGGCGCCCATGACAGCACCTGCTCGGCTCTTCGTTACGTGCTTTATTATACTTGCTCTCAGTTACTTTTTGCCTCTGTTTCAGCGAATTGCACAAATTGGCCGGGAACGTCTGTACTACAATGCGTACAACTCTCGAAGTGGAAGGAGACCACATGTCATCTTCTCTGGAATCTTTTCGGAACTGGGGGCGGACATTATTCTACGAAACTTCTACGCAGGCTGGAGGAATTATCTCGACCTCAGAGTCGTGCTGCTTTCACCTGTCGACCATTTACCGGAGGTGAAGTTGCTGGTCAATCTGCCACGTTTCAAAGATCGTGTGGTGCTCATGATTGGGGATCCTGCCAAGGAGGTGGATCTCAAGCGTGCCGATGCTAAACATGCCGATGCCATTTTTTTGTTTGGGGATACTGGTTCTGCGGCATACCACACCGATTATCAGGTGATTCGACAATCACTTGCTATCAACCAGTACGATGCGAAGCTTCCTCAACATTTACTCCTTCGAAGTGAGCGACATACGAAGCACGTGGCTCCCTATGCTGCAAATGTGGTCGAGGTGGAACGCCTTCTGCATCATTTGCTGGGACTCGGTGTGTCAGTTCCCGGAGCCGTACCTCTTATCGTAAATTTGCTGCGGACGTATGAACCAATTTCAATGGATATGACTCTTTCCCACCACTGGGTAGAGCAATACGAGTGGTCCCTGCGAAATGACATCTATTGTGTAGTGATGCGAGATACATTCCGAGGGCGCAACTTTCATTGGTTGGCAAAATTATTTTCCAACCATGATGTCACGCTTATGGGCATTATAAATGCTCAAGGGATGGTCGAACTCAACCCTTCCCGTATCGTTTCTTCTGCTACTAAGATGGTAGTAATCGCAAAAAATTTGCAAATTGTCCGAGAAGTAATGCAGAGTGTGGACGAGGCCTGTTGTGCCCCATTCTTGCACGAAACGAGCGACCTAGATTGTACCAGAGATCCGCTGCATGAAGAGGAAGAAACAGTCAAAGATGTTGATCCATCACTTTGTTCTTTTGCTCATGTCGATGCACTTCAACGGATTCCTGATGCCTATGATTTCGAAAACCACTTTGTTATCATTGATCTCTCCATGACGAGGGCAACGGCTGCAGAAACGGAGGGGGCTCGTGAAGGCTCGCTAAGTTCAGCCGCCTCAGATGTTTTTCATGTCATGCGCTCTATTCGCCAGTCATATCCACAAAACGATGTTGTACTCTTAACAAAAGATACTTCATTTTCGGCGTACTTTGAACGGTATTGGAACAGCGTGAGGAATGTCATTCCCGTAAAACATGTGGAGGGGTGCGGACTGAATATAAATGATCTCCGGAGATGCAACATAAGGCATTGTGCTGGCATTGTCATATTTTTTTCAGGTGATATCAGTGGTGTGTCGACCAGTGGATTGTCTATGCTAGTTGATCTTTCGGTCGCCTCCATCCTCCCGTCATCCCACACTATACCCGTGGTGGTAGAACTGGACAGTCTCCAATACCTCTCTCTATTCCCCCCTTACGCAGAAGAAAGTCGCCTTTATCAAAAAGCAGAAGAGGATTTTGTTTTTGAGCCAAACTACATCATCGGAAATGCACTCAGTAGGCACATGTTTTTCCCGTCGCTGCACCGAACTTACTTCATGGCAGAGTTCATTGATATTATTGACATGATGGTGAGTGGTATTGACGAGGAAACACCTTCTTTGCGAAGGCTTCCACTCTCAATCGCCTCTGAAATACTGGAGACATACGAGGATGTTGTGAATTACTTTATTAGTTTGCGCTATTTGCCTATCGCTCTGCACCGCCGTATTTCGGACACAAAAAACTTGTCACTTAACGGGCAGCGTTTTGTGTTGACAAATCCTCCCAGAGGGCTCCCAGTGGATCGTGAAAGTGATGTCGTGTTTTGCCTCATGCCAAGGTGAAAGGGTCTTTCCGGACAAGATATCAATCACCCCGGAGACTGCCTGAACGCACACAGTTTGAAATTAATTTTTGTTGTGTTTTTTATGAGAGTTTGCGACATGAATGGTAGCACCTGACGACCTCATGGATCGACATTAAGTACACCTTCCCCTTCTTTGCTTATCTCCTTTTATGGAATAGCCTCCTCGGTAAGTGTAAGTTTTTCTTTTCTGAAACCCGCCCTACCCACCACCCCCAACCGCATCACGCGGGAGGCGGCCTAAAGGCGCTTGCAGCACTGCCGTTTCGTGAGCAATAGAAAGATAGAGAAAACGAGTGATGAGGACTTTTGGGTGCATGGCACCGAACTCTTATCAACGGACTTGTGAATCAAAATAAATTGTTCTCTCCTTTATCTTTTCTTCTCGTTCTTAGGGAGGAGGAAGGTGGGCACTAATCGGATATAAAACCTGCCGTCCCGAAAAAAAAAAATGTGAAGGATCGAAATGAAGGCAAACTACGAATCGGCATTCCTCCCGTCTCCACCCTTCTATGTTTTTCTATCCTTTGTTTTTTGTTCCCATGTTTAAGCCGTCTGTCACAGCTATGATGATAGTGTGCAGCGAGAACTCATTCACATAAGCTGCACAAGGTACGCTGTGGTATTTTTTGTCATCGTTTTTTAAAAACAAAAAAAATGCGCAAGGGTACATGCACCGAAGATTGAGAAGGGGTGAGTAACACCCGTCATTTCCGGGTATTTATTACTCACGGGGGGTGAGGGTGTCGCTCTGACATATGCCCTGTTGTAGGAGTCTGTCAAGTTCTTTGGATTGACCCCCGTGTGGCTCAGCACTCTCAAGGCTGTGCAGGATATGCCTTGCATGCCGAATGAAACGGTGATTCGCTATTAGGGTCGTTGGTGTTGAAGGTCTTCGATGGACTCAACTGTGTCTTTCAGTGCATCTAATTCTCTGTCGTCTTTTTAGTCGACGTTGTATGCATCGATTTGTGTAGTATCGTACAAGATATAAATCATAGCGGAGAGGATGGAGTGACACCGGCTATTTGCCAGAACTTCTGCGCAAAGATATCACATATTCTCGAGGGTGTTGCGAGAATCACACAGTTTACCGCCAAAACAAAGTTGTCTTCATTCAGGCAGCCGGTGTCTTGCTGGAGGACACACTCTTCACTTTGGAGGTTCATCGGCAGGTTATGCGTCTTGTAAAGCAAGACGTTATTCGGTATATTTTCTATGCATCACCTGAAGGCGTAGTTAATAGTGTCTGTGCGTTGCTATCAAGTGATGGGAATTGAAGGCGTAATGTGATTTGCTCTGCCGATCTTTGTGCCCCATTTCTGGACTGTGATTGTGTCAGAAATTTGGAAAAATGGTGTGAATATTCAAGTTGCATGTCGAGGATCATTGTATCGTCGCGTCTTTCAGAGGTGATAGGTCTGGAGCAGTGCAGCATGCTTCCGGTATTTGCTGCACTTGTGCATAACGTGTTTATTCCATTTTCTGTAAAAGATTCGCAGCTCATTGCTCAGTGCATCAATTCTTGGGGTGGTCTACTTTGCCGAGGTCTGCTCGAAGACGTCGGGGTGCTTTCTGACTACAGCGGTGATGCCACGCTAAAAAGGCTTTCGCAGCCTTGTGGGAGCTCCGTGGTAATTCTGAGGGTTAAAGGTACGGATGACGTTGAAGTTGGCTTGAGCCCAATGTCTCTGGATCGCATACGGCATTTGCCACCCAGTTTACAGCTTAGTGCCACCTTCTTGTTGCTCCTCCGTGGGTGTGAGCTCTTCTCGGAGAGCACGTGCATGCACTTCGCTATGGCGTCAACCTCACCTGACGGCAAGGTGAAAATGGAGGGAAACATGAGTAGCGTGTGCTACCTGTTTCAGTCAAGCCTAACTTATGTTGCTCTGGTTAACGAAATGCTTAGTGTCTCAGGTGAGCCACCGTGCTTGTTACCTGCACCGCTGGTATGCCTGATCGCTCTGGCCGTACACAACCTTTTTTTGTTTTTGGAGGGAAGGGCTACCGGTACACAAATTATTTAGCTTTTCTTTCCCCTGCAGCGTGAGTGACCAACCGAAAACGCCCGTTTGCACATGGCTGGTGCCCACATACATGCATCGCAGGCTGAAATGGTGATAGCTTTCTCCTTTGCTCCGCTCTCTTTGCGAATGGATTTCTATGTGTGCAGTTTGCTCCCTTTTACCTTGTTTATGCATCTTGCGCTCATCGGCCGTGAGGCATCTCCTTCGGATTGTTTTTTTCTTTAAGAAAAGTTTTGGGCTGTCATTTGTAGCTCTTTGGGTGGGTATAGAGAGGGGTGCGAGAAACGCAAAGGAAACTGCCTTGTTGATTCTCGGCTTCGCGGAAAGAAAAAAAATAAATTAAGATGTAACTCTCAGTACCCAAGGACTCGGATGAGGCAAAGTCGCTGGTGGGATCCCTTCGACAACAGGTCGATAACAAGGTATGTTTCGACTGCCCACAAAAGAACCCAAGCTGGTGTAGTCTGACATATGGCATTTTCTTGTGCATAGATTGTTGCGGACGCCATCGTGGTATGGGTGTTCACATCTCATTCATGCGGTCCGCCGACCTCGACAGCTGGCGGCCCACAGAAGGGCTTCGTATGGCGCTTGGTGGAAATGCGGAAGCCCGTAAATTTTTTAAGCAACATGGATGCAATGATGCGAAGAATCGGTACACATCTCCAGCAGCTCAGATCTACAGGAAGCGGCTTGACAGACTTGTGGCTGATTATGTTGGCGGGAATGTGTGGGTGAATACCCTCAAGCATGAGGAGGAAACGGGGGATACCAGTGCTGTTACGGTGGAAGCTCTTCCCGTTGGAGGGGGAAGGAGCACTGAGGACACGAAGACTGCAAGCCCAGTGACACCGGCACCTGCTATCGCTATCTCCTCCAAGGTGAGCAAGAGGCCTTTGACAGGGAAGAAAAAGGGTTTTGGAGGTGCACAAAAAGTGGAAGGTACCATCAACGAAACATCAGAACCAGTGCCGCACACTTTGTTGCACGATGGTGTAAAAACAGAAAATGCAGATAAATTAGAAGAGATAAGCCCATCCGGTGGTGGAATTTACTCAGGAAACAAAACGGACCGGTTCTGTGGTATAGGCAACATCCCCCCCCGGCTAGAGACTGGTGGAGGTGCTGCAAGAAGCGGACCGGATTATTCTGGTCTGGGATCGCAGCTGTATAAGCCACAAACAGAGCCTGATAGGGGTGTGGATTACAGCGGTGGTCTTCAGGACTCCATGTGGCGTGTCTCGGAGGTATGGGATTCTCTAAAGGAGACGGCCAGTCGATCTAGCGAGCAGTGGGGTAGCAAAGTAAAGGAATTTTTGGATGACCTCTAGGCTTTGCTAATTTGAGGAAATGACCAGAAATATGAATGGACACACAGACATATATATATATATATATATATATATATATATATATATATATGTATATGTATATATATATATGTGTGTGTGTGTGTGTGTGTGTGTGTGTGAAAGAAGAAAGAGCTACAAGAAAAACCCCTTTTCGTATTTTCTACCATATTTAAAAATGGAGAGGAAAAAGGGACATTTCTGCAGCAGTTAGGCAAAAGATGCGTCTTCTTTCTGCTGATATTGTACTTCAACTCGTGCGCATCAGATATTACACCCCCAAAGTGTTTCTGCGGTTGCTGCTTCCACCAGCTCTGTTTGCTTGATAGCAAACCTCTACGCACCCTTTTTCTTGATCTTGTAATGTATTCATTTTCCTTTTGCCCTTTCGTCTTCGATTCGAGGTTCTATGGAGAACATTAAGTCACTGTTTGACTGCTTCAGCAGCCCATTCTCGTCTGTTATGAGGTTTAAAAAACATTTTGTTGACGATGTTTTTGTGAATGTAAGGAAAAGAAGTGAAGAGTTGGATCGTCACAATAGTGAACTTCGCAACCGAGAGGTGCGGCTTCACCTCGACCACCTCGAGGAGGAGTATCTTTGCTGTGTTTGCGGCAAGCCGGGTGAGGAACGAGACGTTGATGAGATTCTGTCCGATGAATTAAATTTAATTCACATGCCTAGTAGGGAGGATATTGAACGGGTAATTATTTCCGCTGGTCAGTCAAACAATGATGTCTCTGGTGTGGATGCGGTGGGGTCGCAGGCCCGCGTACACCTCAGTACTCTTTCAGCCTGCAGTGAGAAAGATGCTCGCAGGATGCTTGCAAGAGTTCAACGCTTCATTCAGAACCGAGGGGCTGCACAGGTGCACAAACGAAGGTGCTCCCACAGGGACAAGGGGCTCATAAAAATTGAGGAAACTGAAATTGACATGTTTCAACATTTTTTTAAACGCCCTGTCCACGGATATCTCTGCTTGGATTGCCACACTTCAGCAAAAAAGAGACTGCACGCACTTAGTCACCAAATACAGATGATTCTCTTCAAAGGGGCGAATCCCTTTCTTCACGGTAGTACACCAGCTTGCATCCACCGACAAGACGCGTCGGTTCTGTCATCGCTGGCCGCCCCGACTCAAGCGACACCGTTGACGCTCTTCTCCGGCAGGAGTGTTCACAGCTTAGCTCGACTTACAGATGTGGCGATAACATCTCTTAGGTCAATCACACAGTGTGCTGTTTGTAAGCGACGACGAACCTCTTTTTTTTCTGCGAGAAAGTGTTGTGTTTCTTTGCCAATTTTGTTGTGCAAGGGATCGCTTTTACCGTGATAATGCAGTCTGCATCAACGATGAATTCATGTCAAGAGAGACGGCACACTTACTGGAGGGCCTTGCATCCCACTACGAAAAGGCAAAGCAAGAGGAGGAGATCGGTGTACCAAACGTAGCTACCGGCAGACACTGCATCAATCTTTTTATGGAGTACAACGTTGACAATCTCTTCGCAACAAGTGCACCACCTTGTGGGGACATAAGAGTGTTACCGGCCCTCACATGTCACCCAGACCCCTTTGATCGTCGAAGTATCGCAGGGAATGCATCTGTCTCGTTGTTCAGTGGGAAAAGAATTGAACGGATGTTGTATACAACGTAATGGACATGACTGAATTTTCTTCCAATGTCACAATGCATTTATTCTTTCTGCACATTGGCTATAATAGAAGCCATGGTGTCACAAATACGAGGGAGAAACAGGGGGTCTGCTTGTGTGTCTACACATGTACCATTGGTGCCTTATTCCATTCTCTCAGATAATGCAGTTCATTGGGCAACGGCAAACGGGACGTGAAGATGGCTTCAAGTAAAGTTTTCAACACAACTTCCCTTTGGGTTTACATGAGGTGCTTTCAGATTGTAGAGCGGTGGAAATGTTTTGTTTCTGCGTCGCTAGTAGCGCTGTAAGGGCATTCGCGAAGTGTGGGGCACAGGCGGCCCCAATTACATTTCTCGCGCATCGTTTGCACAATGACACAGCCCTTCAGGTGTCTGAAAGGGATGTGCTGGAGGCACCGCTGCAATAGGCCGCAGTCGAACGCCTTTAACAGTAATTGCGGTGTGTGAAACAAGAAGGGTGTGCACATGGATGGGCCATTTCAGAAAATGGTACTGTGGGATTGCACCTCTGACACTCATGCGCTTAGACCCTCACTGTTATGAGATGTATTTGGATACAAATGCTGCTCACACCGTTAAAATATAGCCTAAGCATATACCTGAGACATGATTCTCTCATTGTTTTTTCGTGTTTGCTCGTGTCTGTCACGCACATACGCACATGCCGTGTTGTTTCGGTGGTGTTGTGGTTACTAGTGGGGAAAAAGAAGAAGCATGCAGCCTCAGAGTCGTGAAACACAGTGCAAATGTTCTCTTAGCCGAAGCGAGCGAGTAAGTGACAGTTGTGCTGTGCGGATTCTAGTACTGGATTTTTAGTGGATCAGATGGACGTTGTTTACTGCGCAGCGAGTCCGTTTGGCAACACAGATCCGCACAATGCGCAAGATATCACTACCACTCAGAAGGGTTTTGACCTGACACAAAAATCCTTTGAGCATCCAATAAAAGCTCCCCACGCTGCGCCTTTTGGAATGCACCAGATTTTGCGACCTGCAGCAGCTTCACTTGAAAGTGAATAAATGATTCCTGAACCCCGCTTCCCAGCCTCAGCGTCGTGCACTGAGGAAATGCTTTACGGGTGGAAAACCTATTCACGGCAGCGATGTGCGTCACATTGTGCTGCAGAATCTTTATTTTTTTTTTCTGGGCGCAACCAAATGATGGTTGTTGGTCTCTTGGTGATCTTCTGGTGTTGTGCCTGCGTGTTTTGAGTGAAATGGTTGCACTAAAGGAAGGAATAATGGGCGTGCGTGAGAGCCTGTCTCGTGTGATGGCTGGCTTTACGCTGCGACCAACTGATGAATGGATGTGTCGCCACTCGGCTGTATTTAGGTGCTGTGGGTGGTATTGGTATTTGGAGAGTGACTGAAATGGGGCTGATGAGATGTGAACTGGCGCTCGTGTTGACTTTTCTCCTGCCGAGGAGGATGGGGATCTGTCCTTTTGACGGTCTTGGTTCCATCATGTGCTGGTGCATTCTTGCTTCTTTTTTTTTTTTCTTGTTGGATGCTTCTCGTTTGTCTGCGTGTGTGTGTATGTGTATCACTTGCTTTCATTCTTTGGTTTGCCAGTCTGCTCTGTTTTCTCCTAGCAGCTGTGCTGCATTGTTCTTACGTTCTTGCTCTGCCCACTTTGTTCTTGTAGTTGTTGTGTCTAAAATATAAAAAGAGTGCGTGGTGTGAGGTGGTGTCGCCTACGAGTGAAGACCGAAATCGAGAAATGAGAGCCCGTGAAACGGGTGCCGAGGACGTTATGGGCCATGATGGGGAACAAAGAGTCGACAGGCCTGATGGAAAGCGTGCACGGAATGAAGCAATGCAGCAGCAGAAG